>PVIA01000386.1:323463-465214 GCA_004024845.1 Tonatia bakeri
TGAGGAGCTGGAGGAGAAGGGACGGGAGCAGGGCGGTGTCTGGCGGGAGACACTGGGCGGAGAGGCGGGGGTGGGGGTGGTGCGTGTTTGTTTTGAAGGAGGACAGGCTGTAAGCCTGTTTGTGGGCTGAAGAAAAGGGGGGGGGCAGGCAGTGACAAGCTGGAGGAGGGAGGAAAAGGAACAAGAACAGAAGATGGAGAAAGACGGAAGACTGGAAGAGAGAATGCCAGAAAGGTTCAAAGGCATCGGATCCAGAGCTCTAGGGAAGCTTTTCGTTTCGGAAAAAAAAAAGGCAAAGTGGATATTCAGAGAAACAAAGCGTATATTGAGGAAAACACAGCAAGAATGGGAGGTGGTGAATGTAGAATATATATTTACGAATATGCTTGTATTTTGGGAGAAGGTGGACTTGAGGTGGGAATTTGAATATCTTGTGCCTTTGTTCTTCCTTTATCTTCTGTATGAAGTAAGAGACAAGGTCATTTGCTGAGGATAAATCCTGAAATTCTTGCCCAGTGATAAAAACCTGCTTTGATTTATATAGTTCCTTTCCTCCAATCACTTCAAAGTCCTTCAGCATCCACTCTTGAGCAACTTATTCTGGCATTTTGATAGACCCTTTCATTGTGGCATTAGTTTCTTTTCCAATTAATTATTTCTTTATATCAAAGAAAAATTTGGAAACTTGAAATATTTCTACGAAGACTTAAGAACAACAAGAAGTAGATTGTCTTTCTATATCTTTTTATAGGGCAATCGTTTCAGAAGATGCAGACCTCAGAATCAGAACACGATGTCTGGAAATATAATATTATCGGGACAAGCGCCTCGCAATGCTAGCTCTCCGGGGAGAGAGTATTCTCTTCGAGATGTAGCTCTGGGCGGGGGGTATTTTTAAATTTCACTCCCATTTATGGTCATTTCATAGTTCAAGTGGCAATTTACTCACCGTGGTTTCATGTGCAAAATAGCTGAGCAAAAACTCTAACGTGAAAGGCTATCCTGCCAGAATTGAGTATTTTTGTTATTATTATTGATAGAATATCTGTCATAAAGCTCAGAGATATTGTCAACTTACCCACATATTTAACATTCATTCATTCAGCACTCCCAGCCCCTTAACTGTGCTGTTCTAAAGACTTACTGCCTTACTTCTATATAGTTTACTTACTTATTATGCTTATTTTTCTTCTCCCCCCATGAGAATGTAGGCTTCAGGCCATGAGAGCAAGGATTCAGGCCTGTGTCCTCAACACCTAGCACCATTTCTGGCTCTGATAGGTATTCAGTGAACGTTTGTTGAATGAATAAATGAAAATACATGCGGAATATTTCTATTTCAGTGTATCGCATTAACTCACAAGCAGGTCTGCAGGATAGTTTTCCATTTTGATATCAGTTCTCTTTGCCTAAATTCGTGGCAGCCAGCCCTTTGTAAGCCTTGTATTTAGGTCTGGGCAAAGAGGTAGTTACTCCCAAGGGCTCTGCTCACCTCCAGATCACAGACAGCACAGAACAGGTACCATTGGGAAAGGTGCTGGTTGTTTTACATTTGTCAAATCCTTTATTTCTCAAAATACCTTTACATGGAAATTATTGTTATTTTCATATTTTTAACAAGATTTTATTTATTTGTTTTTAGAGCGAGGGGAAGGGAAGGAGAAAGAGAGGGAATGAAACATCAATGTGTGGTTGCCTCTCACGCCCCTCTACTGGGGACCTGTCCCCCAATCCAGACATGTGCCCTGACTGGGAATTGAACCGGTGATGCTTTGGTTCGCAGGCCCACGCTCAATCCACTGAGCTACAGCAGCCAGGGTGTTATTTTCATCTTGTAGAAGTAGAAATTGAAGTTCTAAAGCATTAAGTTGCCCAAAGATAAAAAGCAAAAGTCTGGATGTGAGCGCAGACTTACTCCCAGATCAGAGCTCTCTCCCAAACTGTGTGAGAATTCTTCAGTGACATGTCCTGTGTTGAGAAAGAAACAAATAAAAACAAAATAAGATGTATTTCACCTTTTTAAAAACAAAAGGAGGGCAGGGGAGAAATTTATGCCTGCCCTTTTCATCAGTAATTCCAACATGGAAAACAAATCTATGTCCAATTTGGCAAAGCATCCCGCTCGCTGAGAGAACTGATACCTTGGCTTGAGTCGAGAAAACATAAATATCATTCGAAAATTATGAGTAATTGAGAAATAATTTCTAGATCCAAAAAAGTCCAAGGCAACCTGCCCATTTCTGCTCCACACGAGGAAGGTCACTTCTCTGCGTTCGGGGCCGAGTTCCAACACCGAGGAGCCCTCCCGTCTCACCTTCTCAGCGATGATTCACGCAGCTCCGTTTCCCACGGACGGGGAGAGGGCGGAGGACATGTGTGGGTAGCTCCGTTTTTAAGTCCCTGCCCACTCTCTTGCCCTTTTTTCCTTTTGGCTTTTATTTCGAAACCACCCAAACATCTGGCCAATTTACTTCATATCCAGATGTTTTGGTTTCATTTACATCGCTAATTTTTTTTAAGCTGAAAGCATTGGTTGGAAGGGTAAAGAGAGCCGAAGTGAAAGTGAGTGAAGGTTGCCAGCCGATGGAAAACGGGACCGAGTGCTAATCAGCCATCCACATCTGCTCCTCGTTTCCCTGTTGCTTCCTGGCTCACTCAAAAATAATGTGCCTAATCTTTGAAGAAATTCCTCCCGAAGGAAAAAGGAGAAAAGAAAAAAAATCACTTGACAATCTTGGTCAGCATCACCACCATTAAGAAGCAAGGCACGGCCAGAGGCAAAAACAGGGTCAGGGAAATGGCCTGAGTAGACTCACGTATGGCACCATGGGGGTCCAATGAAGATAAGAATTCAGGCGACAAGCCTCCAAACCAGTTGTCACACTATCTCCACTGTCGGTGCTTCCTTTCCAAGTTACCCATGTGCATGATAAACTGCATTCATGACCTTGGGGCAATGCCACGCTGGGGGAGCCAGAGCCCAGTGCCTCTTGCTCCTTTTGGACGGTGACTCAAAGCACCAATCCAGCCTTCAGGAGCCACGTGGTAACAAGGGTCTAGTCCTGGGTCCCATGGTGACCCTAGTCCCTCTGTGTGGCCCCATCAGACGACATGGGAGCAGAGAGGCCTAAGCTACATTGTACTTCACGCACCTCTAGACAATTTAAGGGTGATCAATACATTGAAAAATCTGTGTCCGTTCCTATCAAGTGCAAGTTACCCGATTTCTGGTGGATGGGTCATCAGAACTCATTTCCTCTCCATACCACGTTATTATAGTTATGGTCTTAGAAACACGTTTTAATAGCACAGATACACCAAACTCGACTGCAAAAAGTCGCAAGAGGAAATACAAATATACGGTTTTACAACTACTCATTAGTAATGTAAAACAGAGGGCTTTTATTTATTTTATCTAGTTTTATGTAACAACATACAAGCAGAGAAATGCAAGAGCCGTAAATGTATAGCTTGAATCATCGTAATTGAGCACATCTGGGTAACTAGCTCCCAGGGCATGAACTAGAACAGTACCAGTCCCTCAGAAGACTCCGCCCCTTGAGCACGTGGTGTATTGCTCCATTTGTTTCGTTCTCATTTCATTTCTCTCAATAATATTTTATAGTTCCTATGTAAAGATTGTGCACATTTTTCTTGACATTTATTGCTGAGTACTCATTTGACGGTTTTTAATGCTAACATAAATGGTATCATTTTGTAAATTTTGCTGTCCACTTAGTGTTGGTATAAGAAAAACTAATTTTTAATATTGAATCCAACATCGTCGGTAAATTCACTTATTAATTTCGATACTTTATTTATAGATCTTTGGGGATTTCCTACATAATAATCTTGTCACCTGTGAATAATGAGGGTCCCCCCACCCCCCTAGCCCTTTCCAGTTCTTCTATCTTTTCTCATTTCTCTGGCCAGAACCTTCAGGAAAATGTTGAATAGAAGTTGTGATAGAGGACATCTCTGTCTCCTTCTTGGTCTCTGGCGGTGGCAGGGGAACTTTTGGCATTTTACCGCGAAGTAAGATGTTTGCTCTGGGACCTTCCTATACACTCGAGGTGTCATGGTTAGACTGAACTCATTAAAAGATGTAAAAGTTTCCCTCGCTTTCTATTATGTGTAATGAGCATTGCTTTTTCTCCTAATGTTCAGAGGAATTCACTTGTGAAGTCATCTGTGTGGATAGTTTTTATTTGCTGAAGATTTTTAGCTATGAATTTATTTTCCTTTAGCGTCAATTTCGATAGGTTGTGGTTTCCTAAGAAGGTGCCCAGTTCCACTCAGTTGCCCAACACACTACAATAAAGTTGTTCATTATACCCTCCTATGATATTGTACTGTCTGTAGTGTATGTCGTTTGCCTTGATATTTGTATAATTTGTCTTCTTTATTATTTTATCTGTCTTTCGCCTGGGATTTACTAAATTTTATTTTTCTTTCCAAAGAGTCAAATTTTGGCTTGCTGATTCTCTGTAGTGGGTGTTTCTTTTGTTTTCAAGCTCTAATCTGTCTTTAGTGTTCCCTCCTTCTTCTTTCCCTGAGTATTTCTAACTCAGAGATGGATGATTCAGTGGTTTCAGCCTCTCTTCTCTTCTCATGTTAAACCAGCTCTCCCTGTAAGCGTGGCTTTCGTTCCATCCTGCATGTTCTGTCGCGTTGTAATTTGCCATTTGGTTCAAAATATCTTCTATTTTCCACTGTGATTTCTCATTTTACCATTGTGCTATCTAGAAGTGACTGCTTAATTCTTAAATAATTGGAGATTTTCTCATTTCTACAGCGGTCAGAGGACACAGTCTCTGTGAGAGTTCATTGTAGCTTGTTGAGATCGTTCTATGTCTCAAAACATATGGGCCCCAGGGACTGCTCCCATGAACTTGAAAGGGAAGTGTATCTTCCAGTTGTTGGGCCAGGACTTTCCATGTTGGGAGGTGAAGTCCGTTAATGACGGTGTTCAGATTCTCTGTATCCTTGTGGATTTTTGTAAGTTACTGAATGACTCTCAGCAAAGTGTTAAAATCTTGAAATCTCCCACTACGGTTCCAAATTTTTCTGTTTCTGTTTCAGTTTTGTCCGTTTTTGCTGTGTGAGTCTTCATTATGTGATGTGAACGTAACATTTTCATATCTCCCACAACCTCTTTGTCTTTGCTAATACTTCTTGCCTTCATGCCTGTAGTGTCCGATAATATGATACTTAATCCCCCTTTCTTTAGCTTTAGTTTGCATAGTCTGTCTTTCTCTATCCTTTTACCTTCAGTATCTCCGCTCCTTATATTTAAGATGTATCATTTTCAAGCAGAACATACATTTTTTATCTAATCTGAATACTTTTGCTTTTTAATTGAAGCATACCATCTATTTAAATTTAATTTAATTACTCTTTTTTTGTACTTGCCCCCCTTTTTGTTCCTATTTTTTCTTTATTGTTGACTTGTGGTTTGATTAAGTGTATTTAATATTCTTATCTGCACCATCTCATTGTCTTGCTGCTCTTATGGTGGCTACCTAAAGATCAGAATGTTCCTTCTTGACTTATTAAATCTCACATAGATCGGTACTATTCCCACTTCCTTGACAATATAAAGGCCTTAGTATTTTTTAACATCTTTTTACCCCATCCCATTTTATTTATATACTATTGTTCTCACATTCTCCATCTATTATAGCCACATAAAACATCTGTAAGCGTGGCTATAGTATTATGCCATGGCTGGCGTAGCTCAGTGGATTGAGCATGGGCTGCGAACCAAAGCATCGCAGGTTCGATTCCCAGTCAAGGCACATGCCTGGGTTGCAGGCCACGGCCCCCAGCAACTGCACATTGATGTTTCTCTCTCTCTCTCTCTCTCTCTCCCTCCCTTCCCTCTCTAAAAATAAATAAATAAAATTTAAAAAATAGTATTGTTATTTTCAGAGTCAGTATTCATTTAGATTTAGTTGTTACCTTACCATTCATTTTGCTGTTCATTACTTCCTGAATCTCTGAGATGTTGCAGGAAATAATTTTCCTCATCCTAGAATTGCCTCCTTCTGTATTTCTATTATTTGGATGGACCCACTGGTCATGAATTCCCTCAGTTTTTTGTTTGCCCAAATATATACGTTCTTGATCTTTGAAGACCTTTTTACTGGAGACTTTCCCTCAGCACTTCGAAAACACATGGTTTCCTTGGCCAAACGACTGACAGAATGCGAGAAATACTGAGTGAATAAATCAACGCAACAGTGAAGGGATGGGGTTGCGTAGGTGGCACTGAGTGATGCTGTTTGGCGGAGTACAAGGCACTCAGAGAGGGAGGGAGGCGGGTGGAGCCGTGTGCGCACCAGCACGCAGCTCACCACAGCGCTCGCAAGGCAGGCCCCACGGCCAAAGTGTTCGTCGGTAGCTGCTCGTTGATTCATGAACCAATTCACATTTGTAACTAGAGCCTTACTATACCACATTCTGGCAATACAAAATTGTGCAAAATATTTCTTTAATTGTCCTCGGGGAGCTTATAATCTCGTAGAGAAGTACATATTTACTTATTTTATTTTTTTGAAAATTTTTAATTGCTGTTCAAGTAGTTTTCTTACTTATTTAAAAGGTAACTTTATGCTACTTTGAATCTTTCTTAAAGACCACCCACACTTTAATAAGTTTTGAATGAAGGTCACCGGGTATATTTATATAGACCCATGCAGGAAATCTAAGTTAAAGCAAAATAAAATATTCACTTAATTGTGGAAGGAAATAGAAAGTAATTCAGTGTTTAGTTTACATGAGTGCCTGATACTTTGAAAAACAATAATAAATTTTAAAAGCATAAAGGAAATAAAACAATAAAGTTAAAATATTTTTAAAAAATGAAAAACATAATATGCTTTTATTTAGCTTTTAATTTTACTATGCTTTCATTCATAATAATAGTTTTTACGCATGCTTGTCTTAAGACAATATGGAAAATTCTAAAATATTTGTGCTTAGAACATGTATGTTCCATAGCTAACTCACACTTACTCAGATAAACTTTGAATTGGGCAGAAATTTGCCCTGGCTGGTGTGGCTCAGTTGGTTGGAGTGTGGTTACCCACACCAAAAGTTTGGGGGTTCGAATCTCGGTCAGGGTGCATACCTAGGTTGTGGGTTCAGTTCCTCGGTTGGGGCCTGAGCAAGAGGCAACCAATCAATGCCTCTCCCTCTCACCCTCTCTCTCTCCTTGCTCCGTTTCTTTCTCTCTCAAATCAACAAACATGTTTTTTTTTTTTAATTTAGCTGATACATACTGGATATAGTCATGTTGAGGAGACAGAGCATAAACATTCAGACCAAATGCAAGGGAGCTGCAAGGAAAGCACTCCTAGACAGAATGAACTGGGAGCAGGCTTTTCTAGAAGACAGGCATGCTAGGCCTAGTAGAAGAAAAGGGACATGACCAATAGAGTGTTTCTTCCTCCGGTTCCCTCCCCAAGGTGCCACCTCGTGAATGACTTGCTGCTAAAAGCAAGATCATCACTCTCAAGCACTGCGGGCCTGCCCTCCATTCCCACTTGTTCCCTTCGCAGGCCCTGGTCTTGCTTCTCCAACCCTTCAGCCCTCGACTTGAGTTTCCCCGAACCAGACCAGACCCTCGCCTCTCTGTTTCTCATTTGCCAGCTGTTGTTATTCTCTGTGGGGCACGATCTGGCATTTGCTCTCTGGCTCCATCGGCTGCGGCTGCAGCTAATGATACATTCCTGCCTTTCCTCTTGCCCACACATGCCTCATGGGGAGAAGGAGTGGAAAGCGGGGTCGTGTGTATGCAAAAAGCCTAAAAACTCCATAGTTTATATATGGGAAAATCAACACTATTCTGCTTTTTGCTGATATTTTTCAAGTCTATAAAATATCCCTTTCCCAGACCCTGCTCAAAAAGTGTGTGTGTTAGACTGTTATAGTTCCACTGTCTAAAATGGGAAAACATTGCAAAAAAGACCAGTGAAGAAGGGCTTGAGTGATGGCGTTGTTTTCTTTATAAGTAAAAATTCGTATGAAGGAGATGGAGCGGTCTTTACAACGAAAAGTCATTGTTTTCTCCTACCCTGTGTTTAAGTTTCAGCGAGCTCCCACAAAAGTGAAGGATAAATATCTACAAGCCTTACCTCATGTTGTTTAATAGCCTGGATTTGTCTGTTTTCTCTTCTCCATGGTTTTATGGCCCTCTTTAGGCCCATAAATTACACGGTAGTAATAGGCCCTTCCAGAAGAAAGGGACAAAATGAGATAATTGACATCCCCCCCATCTTGGAGCACTTGGGTTCAATTACTCTCTTCTTTAATGGACCTCCCCCAACCTCACCACCCACCGAACATAAATCATATGTTATATGCACTTCCAGTGAGCTATAGGGAGATCAGCTTATGGACCGAAATCAGAGTGGGCGGGACAGCTGATTCCTGGACGGATGTCGACGGCAGACCTTTAACAGCTTGCTCAGCACCCGCCAGGGTCACTCAGACGTGCCCTTCATTGGGTGCATGAGTTGGGAAGGTGGCCCCCAGCAGAGATGGCACGGCGCCTTTGGTGTTGGTCCTTGAGTGTCTTGCCAAGTGCAAGAGCAATAGCTCACAGACATGGCAAGGCTATTCATTGCAAGGAACTCCAACTAATAACGGTGTTAGCTACTGCAGCCCGACGATAACCATTCTCCAGGTGGCTTGCCAAGTTCTACACAGACAATTTCAAAGCTGTGCTTCTCTCCTGAGGGTCTTAGACTCGAGGGGAAAGAATAACCACTCCCTTTGTTATTATTCATGTAATGTGACTTGGCTTGTGCCTGAGTTTAGGAAGGCATACATCTCTAACTTGAGGTCATTCATACATTAGATAGCTCTGTCCATTATAATGAATTATAGCTGATAGCTGTTGGCTGAGCAGCACATTATTTAGAATACTCTTAAACTCGATAGTAGCTGCATCACAGAAACCCCTTAGGATGCTTGAGGGCAAGCTGAGTCAGGTAGATGATTCCTTTATAATCACTTACTCATAAACTCATATCAACGCAATGGTCCAGGGGATAATGGTTTATAGCCCGAAATGTCATTGGTCCCTAAATCACATATGTTCACTGTCTGAGATCCCAGTCAATGTGAGTTACCATAAAATACCAGAACTAACCAACACAGAAATCACAAAGTTACAAAATGGCAGTTAATATTGAAAACACATAAGATTTCATGTAAAAGTTCGTGCTTACAAGTTGTCCTTGAAAAAAGGAATGTTTCATCCAGCTGTCCATCAGCTGAAGAAAAGAGGTACCATCTCCTTTAGTCAGACCTGGGTTCTCGGGCCACCTGTCTGGCTCCTCTGGACACTTGAGGTTATGATTCTTATCACTCCCTTTCTGAAGCCCAGTTAGCTGCACAGAAACAGGAGTCCCCACGGTGTGTGCAATGGACAGACAGGTGTTAAATCTAGGACCAAGAATCCTTGAACTCTGTCTCAAGCTCCACCCCTAGGATCTGGCCCATTGAGACACGTTTCTTTCGTGGAGTTACAAAATCATGGAGATGATTTAAACCTTCTCTTTCTTCCACCCCAAGTAACTACTAATCTTCCTGACGGCTAATGTCACTTTCATTCTCTGCCATAGGATTCTGAGATACTGCTTTCTTTTTGTTTGTTTTGTTTTTCTGCATTGTTACTCTTGTCATCTTCCAACATAAATGCAAACTCACATGGGAAGCGGATGTATCATCCGGTTTCTTTGTAATTCCCAAGTTATTTAGAACATATTACACTTCATTATTTATTGAGCAGGTCCATATAAGACATTACTTCACTTTTCAACGTCTTCATTCATTCATTCACAGAAAATAACGCTCCTTTTCAGCCTCCTAGATATCATTTATTTTATCGAGACTGCTAGGGATACAGTGAGAGATTATTTTATAGAGATTGCTTTTTTAACTTAGAGTTGCTTCCTACGTTCAACGCATTGTGTTAAACATAAAACCCTGGTACATTTCAGTAAGAAGTTCTGGCCTAAATGTTATATAGAACGCTCTGCTGGTCTAGAGTGAATCTGGAATATACGGGGAAATGGGGTTTTCATGTTCATTTTTAAAAAGTCAGTTGACCTGGAGGAAATAAATTGTGCCGGGGGAAAGTGCCTTTCTGGTGTGCTGATGGTTCTTGTCCGGGTTGCAAGAAGCTTGTTCCAGGGAGAGAGTAGACCAGAGCTATAAAGGAGTCGCTGAACTTGGCGAAGCAGGACTTTCGTGTTCCTCTCTCTCCAAGTCTCAGCTCTTTCTGAGTCTAACTTGGATGGTGACTATGAACTTCAGTGTGGAGATTCATAGTCTTCTTCTGTGTTTCCAAGTGTGAGGTGAAGACCTTAGACCCGACTGGGAAATCTCTTCTGATTTAATAGTTCTCTCCCAACGAGCTGCACTATTATCTCTGCCATTTTTATGGTCAAGCCAACTTGGAAGCCTGTGCGAGGCATCTGTTACCACTGAGAAAGCCGACCTCTGGAGCCAGCAGCTGATTCAAAATGTTTCCTGTGTCAACTAAAGGCATTTTTCTTTTCCTTCAGACCACGTGGCTTTTACTGAATTAATAAATCCAAGTTTATTTCCTTTGTTAATAAGCTGGGAGTCATCAGAGGTTGGGGAGGAAAGGGAGAAAGGGTACATTTTCCCAGCTCTCTTCAAAGGATCTACAGTTACCATCTCATCGGGCTAAGGTTCAGGTTCTAAGAAGATGCCTATTTTTGTCTAAGTCACTCTCATTTCTGAAAGTGAGCAAAGGGTTGACTCAGAATAAAGGTTCCAACAGAATGAACCTTTGAAGGAACCTTTATATCGGTTCTATTCAGTAATATTCACTATTTGACTTACGTCCCAGAAAAAACCCACCGTGAAATTGCCTTAAAGAAGACCCAAGTCCTGGTTAGCCACCAGCACAGCTTTGCGAAGCACAGACTTGGTTAGGCCAATAAAGTCCTCTCTTTGACAAAAACCAGCTGGGTATCTTAGCTTCACTGTGACTTTTATTCTGGAGTAGGTACTATACTAAAACACTAGGACTACGTGAGCTAAATTACATAGCTATTATGTGACCTCACACATGCGAAGACATTCATATACAAGAGGCATAGTTTCAAAACAGCAATACCCACTGAAAATTGCACAAGTGTTCTACTGGGGTACCGGCCGCAGAAGCAGCACCGCATCCCCCTGGATGGCGGGACGAGAGCATCCTTCATTATCTTTGCAGTTAGCAGTAAGACAGGTGGGACAGAGACTTCGGAATATGGAAATATGGGGATGTAATGTGTCCTTGGTGAGTTGGCGACCTGGATAAGAAAAGTACACCGAGGACAGAGGAAAGGCATGTGTACAAGCCAAAACAATTATGTGCACTAACGGCAGGAAAAGGCTGAGAAGTTAGAGCAGACAAGGAGCTGATGCTGTCAGAAGTCCAAGGGAGTTGGAAGTGGGGACCAGGAAGGGCCACATCAGAGTGAAAACTGAATTGACACAGAGCCCCGGGTCCAGGAGCAAACGCTGAGAGAGAAGGTAGGCGACACAGGACACACCTACAGGCGTGTTGTGAAGAAACGGTCTTAAGTTTTGGCAGGATTCTGACTCTAAAATGAACGGCTAAGGAGTGATGCTGGAGGCTTCGTGAAAACACAGGCCATTCCTTATAGGGTGAGGTTTCCATCTTTAGTGAGATGTGAAGGTAGGAATAGGGACTTCGGCTGTGACGTGAAGGATCTGGATATCGCGTGCTTGGAATCTCCTTCTTTGTAGATTCTTCTCTGCACGTGTTGAACTCAGTCCACAAACACAGAGATGTTTTTAATGGTTACAGGGTGGTTAAGACGATTTTTCCTGGTCCTTTCTAGGCTAATATTTGCATACCATTTTCACAGCCTTTAATCGTCAAGATATCTCCGTTACGTAGGGATTATGAGTCCCTGGTTACAGATGTGGACACCGGGAGATGAAGTGTTCTCTCTGGCCTCGAACGCAGTTCACTGACTGCAGTTCTCATGCATTTTCAGCTGTGGCATGTTGCCTGCAATATGTGAACTATGCGTTTCTTTCTCTTTTTATAAGTCCTTGCGAAGAACAAACAAACTGTCACGTGTTTCAAGAGAGAAATTGCTCCCAGAGCCTCCTCTCTTCCTGGTAGGGACTGAGATAGCTTGAGCAAGTGGATGGCCCTCTCGTTTAGGGCAAGTGCTTTGGAGACTATGCTACTTTATTTTGTTTCTGTTTTTGTTTTTCTCTGGCACGATCTTTTCCTGGATCAGTCCTGCTCTCTATCCATGGAGGACATTTAGGAACAAGATACCTACTACCTGTATCTTCCTGAGATCTGTCTTCACCTTCTCAGTTTGCACTCTGTTTCTCTTTCTCTCTCTTCACGTCTAGATATAGTTCCCCAGGTTCTCTGTGGGGCAGACATGCCGAGTCTGGCGCGGGTCACCCTGCGTGCCACCCGGCTGTGCGAACATCACCACAGCCTACGCATGCACTTGCAATTGGTCTGAAGATATTCGAGCAGGTTTTTAAAAATTGTCTCCACAATTAGTTTATGTAGCATTCAGGTTTATACTACTGAGTATGGAGAAAAATCTGTTTAAAAGAAGCCTTTGGTCTTCAGCAGAGAGAACAGTACAGGTTGAAATATGGTCTTGTCATGTTTATGGGGAGAGTAGCTGGTGGCGATTTCTCCATCTACAATATATAGAGGGATTTGCTTTCTGTCCACAACTTTCCAATCTAACACGTATATTGCAAATATTCTAAATCAATAGGAGGCCCCTCTCCGAAAACCGTATCTCACACTATTCCTACTGACATAGAACCTCTTCTGAATGCTTGTGTTGGAATGCCGCCCGGGCTGCTGACCGCCCCACACTAGTTTCTGGGAGGCAGCCGCTGTGAGGGGCGGTGCTTTAGAGCCCTGGCCGTCCTCAGGAACGAGCACTCACAGAAGCAGAGAATTCCACTTCTCCTAAGTGCACGGCATATTCTTGGCACTATTCTGTTCTCCCAGGACCCTCCTCTCTTCCGGGTCGGGGCTTGGCCTGTAGCCAGCCCAATAGTTGACTAGAAATTTAAATTGGCAACGGACTCATCCTTATGCGACACAGGTCTGTGCCTTGTGTCTGGAAATTAATAGGGAAAAAAATCAACCAATGGTGAATATTCCTTTTTAGGATTTCATCCTATCCTGAAAATGGAGAATGCTTTACAGAACTTGCCAGGGTCAGAACATAGAATCAAGTGGAACATCTCCCTTCAATCTCCCTCAGTTAGGGATCAGAGAATAATAGACTGTCTCCTTACTGTATTTTTAGGGTGTGGTTCCCTAGTAAAGTGGGGACCTCCTGAGACATGCTGTAGTTTATCTGCTGGGAGGAGGCTGGTTCAATAGCGCCATTACATATTTATGTGGTTTCATGGGGCAGTAAAGATCAATTGAGGTCTTTCCAGCCATGTGGCTCTGATGATGGTTTTCTTTTCCTGCTCCATTTATTATTTATTAAATACCTCTTTGTGGACAGCCCTGTCCTCAGTCTTGAATGCAACTGAATGAGAGGATTGTTCGGGTCTCAGTGTAGTGACATCGCCGTGGCACGCTGGTTTTTGTGGAAATGTGTTTAAAATTACAGAAGCTATGTCCTTGAGAAACATTTTATCAGTACTCTCATGCTTTAAGATAACGTTGAAGCACAAATTCATTGTACTATGTATCTTTATAGCCTTTGGAAAGGCCCCAAATTGAATTAGAAACGCACGCGTTTCACAGGAATGCTGAAGGAGCCAGACCGAGCTGCAGCCCATCTCACTTCGTGGCCGACAGTCTCACCAACTGTGTACATTGGGTTCATTTCCTGGGGCTCTTTCCCCCACAAGGGGAGGGCATGGCGGTGGGTCTTCAGTGTGAAGGCTAGAATGCTGGAGTCCAACCCAAACAGACCGGTCGTGACCTTGTATAAACCACTGTGGGCTGGGTCTGTCAGGGTTTGAGACCCAGAAAGAGAAATTCAGAAATTGGAGAGCTTCCTGAATTGGCTCGAGTTCTTTCCCACGAGGAACTGGAGAGTTTGACGTGGGAAAGGAGATGTGTGCGAGATTTGTGGGAGCGCTGGATTCCACCAGGCGCTCAGGTGCTCCCGCTCCCGGCAAAGCCTTCATCCTCAGTCATCCTCCTGCCTGCTCGGTGTGGGGAGTCAGGGAGCTTTGGCCCTTGTCCTCACTGAGATGATAGACTGGTGTGTGTCTTTGACAAGTTCAAGTTCACCAAGCGGTAGCTGAGGTCCTGAAGGCTCTTGCTCTCTCGTTGTTACATGATTTAGAAGTGTCACGGAGAGCTGGAGTTAACAAAACATGAAGCACAGTCAGACCTGGAAGTCGGAGGTCGCTGGTTCAGCTTCATTCACTCGCAGTATTGGTGCTGGCAGGAGGGGCAGAGGGAGGGAAGATTGACAGTCTCACCTAGGTGACTTCGTCAGTCACTTAAGGCCTGAGTGGAGAGGAGTCCTGCTGATGCTGTTTATTCTTCTCCGGCAGTGGCTTCCCTAGTGACAGGGGCATGTCCAGCATGTCCTCCATTCCCCATGGAGATGAAGCAGCCTCCCTCCCACCCCCGGTGCTATTTGTCCTTGTGAGTGTCTTGAGCAGGTTCTCCCCGGTGCCTTTGTTGCTATGGCTGCTCCTGAGTGCACACGAAATGCTAAAAATAAACTCCAAGTGAAACTTTCCAGCTGCCTAGAAAAGAGTTTTCGGCTCTCTTTGTACTTCCGTCCAATTGGCTCCCGGCTGATCTGCTCTGAGAAGCTGGATCTAATACAGATGCCACGCTCAGAACCGGCAGATGGGCTGGGGGTGGAGAGGAGCTTTCTAGGGTAAAGGCTGCCAGAGGAGTTCAAGAGCCCAGGCTCCGTGACCTTGCCTAACCGCGTGCCTCTGGGCAGACTGCGTAATTTCTCAGGGTCTCAGTTTCTTTAAATGGAAAATGCAAGGAGCATCAAAGGAGCGTTCTAAATCTGAAAGCATGCTTATGCCTTCTGATTGTCAGTTTTAAACATTTCTGCGTAGTCGACAATCTTTTCCATCACATGGGGGAGCTTTGGCGCTGACCAACGTTACCTCAAATCATTATGGAATGAAATTGAAAATCTACACTATACGCGAAGTGACCTTGGAATTCACATGACAAAAATTACACAGACACACAGACCCTGGTTTGCATTGGTTTTCATTCAACCATTCCTTTCTTAATTCCGCAGATGGCTGAGACTTTGCTGGGTGTTAGGACTGTATACAGCAGGAACTGAGCTCAGTGCTCCGAAGAAAAGTGACTGCCGGGAGCCTTAGAAATCACATGAAGAGAACAGAGACTGGGGAATAAGGGGATATTAACATAAGAGGGATAAAATAAACATAAGATAGGTGTTTTCCAATGATAAAAGATGTTTGTGTTAACTCTTAAATTGGAAAACAAAGGTATTCAATTCTCTACTAGCAGTTCTGACGTTGTGCTAACTAAGTCCTTTTCTGAGTTACAGTAATTATACTGACCTGAGCTATAAGAAAAAAGGTAAAAAAAAAAAACAAGGAGTAACAGGAAGTATGTTCCTGAGTGATGTGGAACTCTCACAAAGGCTTTGTTACGGACCAATAATATTTAACACACACTAACTCCGGACTCAGTGATTCCGCTGAAATCCACTTTGTCACCCTCGTCAGGGCCTCCCTGGGCAGCAGCTGGGAACAGACAAGGAACAGAGGCAGGAGAAGTTTCGCTAAGATCCAAGATGCGCAGATACTGTTTTCAGAACGTTACGCTGTCTCCTGGGTTTCCACGCTCTGTTTCCTTATGTGCGAGGAAAATTGCTGTCGTTTTAGACAGGGTGCAAGAAATACTCTTTTGTTATTAGCTGTCTGTAATTTTAACACGGTTAAGCGTGCAGTGTGTTCTAAAATTAACTCCCCAGGACTTGGAAGTTCTTCCTAAATTATGAGGACCCAAGATAGTGCAGGAAGAGAGACGCGAGGCATTGTAAGAACACACACCTGAGAAAGGACGGCGCTTGGGGACCTCAGGGGCTTGCGAGCAAATTTAGAAACAGAGGATTCTTTAGCCCCTTTGAAAGATATTCAAATAGAAGGTCATGCTTTGAAACAAGGAGAAACCGAAGTCTTCTGCCAGCTGCTGATAATGAGGCAGAGAAACGGCAGAAGAGAATGAATGTTGGCATCTACGGTGTCTCATAACCACAAATAAGCCAAGGATTCCGCTTGGCTTAGTTCAAAACCAGGGGGGAATGCCCTGATTTAATTTTGGGTCCATCCAGTTCTGGGACAGGCCAGTGATTCTGTGTCCATCCTCAACGGGTCAGGGCCGAGGCCGGAATGCAAAGGAGCCGATGGGATGTGTTGGGCCCTGCATGCCATGGGCAAAACTGAGCTCATTTACACGTGTGGATGCCTTCCTTCCAAAATGCCCAGTCTGTGCAATTTCTGCTGTGGTGCTGGGACAAGGACGGAAGGAGGTACCAGAGATACAACGTGAGTGTGTAGGTGTACCGGGCAGCGGGGAGCTCAGCAGAGCATGGACAAGCCACTGCTGGTCGGTACACAGTTTGTGTCCCTGCCAGCATTGTACACTGTGATGCAGGACAAAGTGGCAGGTGGCAGCATCATGACCTTCAGAGGACAATTCATTAACCAGATAATCACGGCAAACATCTTCTAAACTAAATGTCTATTTGGAAAATAGCTGATTGACGAAGGACCTTCAATTCATTTTGTTAAAAAAAAAAATTCACCGAGTCCTAAATTTATACAAGATGTTGGGATAGAACCCATACTCTAAAGATAAAGTCATTTGTTTCCTTTTAAAGAACTTCAAGAAATGAATATGCCATCCATGACATCAGGCATGTTTTTAACTGGGTTTTATCAAGAGGGAAGAATGTGGTTGCAGAAGCGATAGCCTTAGCCAAGGAAGATGGTGGTGGACCAGGCCACACTGCCCTGTGGTGGGGAGAGGGCGGCAAGAGAGCGGGGAGGGGTGGGCGTGGAGGTCAGACCTCAGCCCAGCACGGAGGGCAGCCTAGGAAGCAAAGCTGGCAGAGAAGGAGGTGCCCTTAGAATTTGAGAGCAGAGAGGTGGCAAGACCAGAACTGCGCTCAGACTGAATCGGGTGAGGCTGTGCATCCAGGCGAGTTGCTCCAGTTCTTTCAGATGGATAAGTCTGGAGGGAAAGGGGTAAAAATGATTCCATGTGCCCGCATTTGGGAGTAGACATAAGGGTTATTGGACACCCTGCTGAGAAATTCACATCGGAACATGACTCCTTGCTAACATGACAGGAGAGGATTCAGAGAACCTTCACACACAGGCAGCCCATTTTTTACGTGGAAGATCCCGCTGTATGTCTATGTCAACTAAGGTGGAATTTCCTTCTTATGCTCTTCGAAGTTGCAAAGCTGTTGCATGGGGAAGATTGACCTCCTCTCTGCAGCCTATGCTTCCCAAGTATTAAAACTGAGCGCGCTGTTGCACCCTTAGGCGGTGGCCCAAGACCTGTCGGTGAGTAACTGATGTGTTTATTTACAAAAGGGCAGCTGATATTGCTGGGGAGACCCTCATGTAGTCGACATTATCTTCCTAGGAAATTACAAAACCGTATCAAACCATATAAAAGTCATTCCTAATATCCCAACTGAGGATAGGATGGATTAGAAGGAAAGAGAGTGGAAGTGAAAAAGCCAATAAGGGGTTTATTGCACTAGTTCTAACGAGAGAGAGCAGGAGCAGGAACTCGCTGGCGGCAGAGATCGGGAGAAGCAGAGACCGCTCTCGAAGGGAGAGCAGAGGGAGGTGGGTGGGCGAGGGGAGAGCCCCATGGGGCTGCAGTTCACCACTGGCAGGGAGAGGAGATGGGACTGGGTCGGAGGGTGGGTGGCTAGTTTAAGCACATTTGGTGTGAAAGCGGTGGGAAGCCATCCGACTTGATCCAGAGGCAAATGTGACGCTGGAGTTTGGGGAGAGGCCGGGTGGCAGAGAGAAATATGGGAAATACCTCCAAAGAGACATTTGAAGCATTTGAGGACATACCCACGTTAGTCATAGGGATATGGAGTTTTGCCAATTTTTGAAAATGTGTGGCAAAAACTCTACATTTGCTTTCTTTCTGCCTGGTAAACTGACCTGAGTTTGCACCTCACTCGAAGCCTCCTCCTCCCAAGCAGGACCCCTTGCAAAGTCAGTGCCCATCACACTGATGGGCTGCCTCAGCACCCACCCACACCTTTCCCTTTGCCACCCCCGTGCTGCCGCAGTCCAGAAGGGCCAGCGCTCCGTCTGCCTGTCCCCCTTCTGCTGGAGACACACCTGGACCTGGGGCTCGGGGGCAGGCTGACCGGCATCTTTCCTTGTCCTCTTCATCCTGCCTTGCACACACACGTTGTGCCTGGGACAGGACAGCTGTCCTCTTCCATGGGGACCACGAGCACGAGGGGAAAGGACAAGAGACTTTCAGAGACACTTCCTGATGGGGTCGAGCCTGCACACCAGCGTCACAGCCTCTACCTCCCGTTTTCCCAGGGTGCCAGCCAAGCACACCCCTGTTCACGTGAGCCACTCCTCGCTGCTCCCCTGCCACTTGTAACCAAACACATCTGCAACCCAGGTGCTCCACCCCCACGTTGGGGGATTCCCCGAGGGCCGCACTCTGGTTTTCCATTGCTGTGTAACAAACCACCTCAAACAGTGCCTTAAACAGTGACAACCACCATTTATTTTGCTCACAGGTCTGTGATTTGGACAATGTGCAGCAGGGATGGCTTGTCTCTGTCCCCACGGGTGTCAGCAGGAGAGGCTCCGTCAGCAACTGAAGAAGGCAGTTCAGGTTGGTTCACTCATGTAACTAGTTTGTCTGGACATGTTCCTAGGCAACACTGGGGTCCAGCACCAGGGGCCTGTGTTCCCCTTCGTGTGGGACTCTCTGCAGCTGCCTGGGCATCCTCCAGCATGGTGGCTGGATTCTAAGTGCAAGTGCCGCAAGAGAAGGGGCAAGTGTGTGGCGTTCTTACTATCTAACCTCCAATGTCACATAGTATCACTTCCACCATACCCTGTGGGCCAAGGTAGACACAAACCCCTGCCTAAGTTCAAGGATATAAACACCGTCTCCTGACAGGGTGCAGGAAGGTCCTCCCACAGGTAGAAGGAAGGATACTGCTGTAGCCACCTTTGCAAAGGTACAATCTGCTAGCGGGTGTCTTGTACTCTCAGCTGGCCGTGCGTGCTGTTCCTTTTATTGTTGCCCTCTGTGATTCTGTGCGCTCACCTACATTACAGAAAAGAGTAGAGTAAATCAAAATCGGACTTTTGATTTATTGCAAGAATCCTGCTAGAATGTTCAAATAAGAGAAATCTCAGGGCACCCACAGTTCACCCATCTTCCCTGTGAGGTATTAACCCGGTGCCCCAAAACCTGTCTTGATAAACCAAATGCTCTTTGGAAAGTCGCAGTTAAGTCGCATTCGGTTAAAGGTATCCTCTCTGAGCTGGCGGGGCACAGGGGGCTAAGTGTGTTTTCTTTGCCTCCAACCAAGTATGGAAACTCCACTGTGTGGGCAAGAATCAAAGGCGTGTGTGTGTGTGTGTGTGAGTGTTTGTGTTAGGGGCTCTTTGGTGAGTAGGGAGGTTGGAACATTTCTCAGGGCCGCCTCACAAGAGAGGAAAAATAATATCCCTCGGTTCCAGAGAGAAGCACAATCGCCATTAATAGTTCTCTTTAAATAAAGTCCTCTTGTGTCAGAAAATATAAGAGGATACTTTGCTGGTCAGTTGGCAGTCTGTTCCCAGGCCCATCCCTGCCCTATCCCTGCACGGCTCTAGGGCATGAAACTACATTTCCCAGACTCCTCTGCCTGCGCAGGCCCCAGTGGAAGGTAGAGAGGGAGGGGGAAGGAGAAGCCAAGGTCACTCTTCTCCTCCCCTCTTCCTCTGCTGCCTGGCGTCTCTGTGTCTCCCTGTGTGGCGGTCTGCTTCTGCCACGGCCTCCAAGGACCCTGCTCTCCTGGTGCGCATGCTCTGGTGTCATCCCTTCCCCTGGAATGCAAGCCAGACACGCCTAATGAAGAGCACCTGGCAGGGATGAAGGGCTGTCGCGTCTGCAGCGAGGTGAGAACAAGACTGTGACTTCTGTCCTGTTCACACTCTCACCCTATCTCCTGCTGGCTCCGGTGAAGCCAGCTGCCACCTCGATGGGCAGGAAACCCAGACAACCTCTGCCCCACAGCTGCAAGAAGCTGCGTCCGGCCAGCAGCCCAGGACACTGGTCTTTGGATGACAGCAGCCCCGGCCAGCACTGACACTACCGCCTTGAGACAGCCTGAGCCTGGGGCCCCGGCCAGGCTGGGCCTGGACCCCCTCACCCCCAGAAACTCTAAGACCACGCATGTGGTTTCAAGCCCCGGGATTTGGGGTGATTTGTTACTCACCCACAGATAACGAATACCCGTGGCTCCAGCTTCCAGCAGCCGCGCCTGCGTCTGTTGGCCGCACTTGGGCCCAGGCCTGGGCGCTGGCGACTTGACCCCTTGTCTCTCTAGCTCTGCAGTGGACGTGGCTGCCTGCTTCACTGATTGCTGTGCCGCCTCCCTGTTCGGGTATTTTTAGACCCCTTATCACTTGTATATGGTCTCACTTGGCGTACTTTTTGTTTTGCTAGGTGAATCCTCAATGAAAAACCTACGGCTCACAAATTGGCGAAAATATCTCTCTTTTGTGTCCTTGAGGCTTTTTCTCTTCCCATAAAAGTCGAGAGTCTTGAGGGTGCTGGGTTGTAGGGTTTGTACCCCAGTAGGAGTGAGTCCTGTGGTGTCCGGCCCTAGAATTCTGTAGCCAGGGGCACAGAAACAAGGTAGGCTTTCACAATGAATTTTCTATTTGTAACTGTGTGATCTGTTTCTTGAAGGGGGCCCCCACATTTATTTAAGCTTCATTTCCCACAAACCGGGGTCTGCTTCCTGATTCAGACACATCGGATACATACACCACAGTCCTTCAAGGCCTCAAAACACCCCCTTAATCCCATTAAAACAGCACTTCAATTAGAAAAATAAAACCTAGAATCAAAGTTTTACTGCCGCTTGCCCGAAGCTTTTTTTCTTCTCTTATCACAAGGCTTCCCACTTCTGTTTGCATTGGAGCCGGACTTAGGAAGAGGCCTGCAACGCCATAAAGATAACCAGGGGTGACCTTTGCGGTACAGCAGATAAACTCCCAGACTGTAGCTGGTCCTTCTCCTCGGATGACCAAGCGCGTGGGCCTTTGCTCACAGGAGGGGGCCCGTAAATCTTCCCTCACCTGCCACATACCAGGTCTGAGTCCTTATCACATGCCTCCCCTTCCGGCAGAGTCTGGCCACTAATGCAGGAGGAATGAGTCGAAACTGTGTGGAGAGAGGGGGAAGCTGCTATAGCAGACATTCCTATAAGGCAGTCAGTTTATTAGTGATAGACAAGGTGGGGAGGAGCTGTGACTCTTAAGAGCCCACTTGTCTAAAAAAAAAAGTACTCTCGCTCAGGCAGTCAGTGGGGGACCGACACAGAGCCATATCGATGAAGAAGTAACGAAAAGACACATGGCTGCCCAGTCACATTGCTTAAATTATTTTAATGTATTGATTTGAGAGTGAGGGACAGAGAGAAACACTGATTTGTTGTTCCACTTATTTATACATGCACTGGTTGATTCTTGCATGTGCCCTGACCAGGGATCAAACCTGCAACTTTGGTGTGTCCAGATGATGCTTTGACCAACAGAGCAGCCCAGCCATGCCCAGTAAACTGTTTTAAGGAGGAGAATATTTTTAAAAACTTAAAAAAAACCCAACAACAAAATGTCAACAACAAAGGTTTTTGCCGGTCTCCGATTGTAGCAGGCGAGACCAAAAGACCTTTATAATTCTCTTTCTGACTTGCACATTCTGTGATCTGGGTTGAGGCCATCGCTAAGAAATTGTTTCCACTCCACTCAACTGACCTTCAAAATGAAATAAAAATGATGGCATATTCTAGCTGTAACTGCCTTAATTTGTCAAAAACAGCAAGTTTCAAAGAGGCAAATGCAACTCTTTTGGAATCATTGGCTTTTACGAGAAACATCCTGCCTTCCACATGCTTTTATCGGAACAAATGCAGAGGCACAACCAATTATATTTAGAAGGTGGTGCCGTGTCAAAGACTCTCCTAATAGAGCAGAAGCCTCTCTCCTCTCTCTGAGCACAGCGGCTTCTGCTCACCTGCAGGACTTCGCTCGCCCATGACTCTGTCAGAGGCTCGGCAAGGTAAGAGCAAGAGGATCTCCGCGATGATTAATTCCCTCTCCACAGCTGGCAGCCGAACAGATTGAGGTGCTCCGTTCTGGAGTGAGTCCCTAAGCCCCACAGCCAGTCTGCGGCAGAGCCAGGCTCAGCCTTGCACCACCTGGCTCCCCGGGGAATGGGAGCAGATTACTGCATGTCATCGCCTGGCCATTACGATACTCGCCTATAAGACGGACCCAGTGGCTCCATCTCCCCTTAGAGGCAAATTTGGGGCTCCACGTTGGAGAGTCTCAGTCGTCGAGATTTTGGTGCAGGACCTGTCTTACCTGAATGATAAATGGTCTGTCCTGAAGAGCAATGATCGTGGGAGTGAAAATGGTGACAGGTGAATCACCAGGTTGCAATAAACATGAATAATATTTTCACATCCTCCGTGGTGTCCAAAGCATTCCTAAGCTAGAAGTCAGATTTGCAGTCCATTTCTGTGCTATTTTTTTGTTTTTTGTTTTTCAAGTAGCCTTTTCTATTTGCCTACTTACAAATAGGAGGAACTTCTTTTTTCCACAGCAGCTACAAAAAGTGATATAGCATTATGTTTTGATATGATAGCTTATTTCCTTTGGAGAGAGCCAGGAAGGCTTAGTGAGCCAAGTTTTATGTTCTGAAGGAAGGTGGAAAAGCAGGTTGAAGTTCTGCAAGTGCACACCAGTGGAACCTGCACACAATAGTGGGAATGACATCTATAGTCCTTCGCTAAAATAGGATTTCCCAATGAAGTTCAATACTCTATTCGTACAAATGCTGACTGAACATTTCAAGGTCAAGTGGTTATGCTAAGATTGTTTTTTAATGAAAAAAATGCTTATTTAGGTTGAAATCACTGAATGGATCATATGGTATTTAAAAATTTTTAAAGGATTGAAAATTATGTCCATGTCATGTAGATGGGCTTATGTTCCATTCAGAGACTCTAACTTTTACACTTCTCTACATCTGTCAATTAGATGCAATTTATCTGGCTCATCTTTACAGCTGGACTGTGAAAATGTATGAAACAACAAGGTGATAAAAAAAAGATGTAACCCTTAGTGAAACAATAATTTCAGGTAAAAAGACCAACTTAAAATCTTTAGGTAGTACAGTAAATGTTGATTTAGGTTCAAGAGATTTCATCTTCAAAAGTAAAAAAAAAAATCTTTTTGCATTATCTCTAAACTGGAAAACACTTCACTGAATTCGCTTCAAATATAACCTTGATACCTGGTTGGTGTGGCTCAGTGGATTGAGCACCGGCCTGCAAACCAAAAGGTCACTGGTTCAATTCCCAGTCAGGGCACATGCCTGGGCTGCAGGCCAGGTGCCCAGTTGGGGCACGTGAGAGGCAACCACACACTGATATTTCTCTTCCTCTCTTTCTCCTTCCCTTCCCTTCCATCTAAAAATAAATAAATAAAATCTTAAAAAAAAAAAGCCTTGATGTACAGTAACCTTGAACTGAGGCCAGCGGAAAAGTTAAAATACAGGAAAACATTGCCTTTATCAGCATTAGGGAGTGAATAGGTGAAAATCGGAGAAAACTGACAGCTAAAAAGGAATGAGAGAAAGGCATGTTAATCCAAAACAGGCTTATTCCCAGCCTGGCTAATATCTGGCATTCTTTGGGGCTGACTTTCAAGCTGACTTTAGCTTCCTATCCCTTCTTTTTCTTCTTCTTTTCTTCCTCCTCTTCCTCCTTCTCCTTTTTAAATCCTCACCTGAGGATATGTCCACTGACTGTTCAGAGAGAGAAGGGAGAGAGAGAGAGAGAGAGAGATGTGAGAGAGAAACATCTATGGGTTGGCTCCTGTATGCGCCCCAACTGGACATCGAACCCACAACTTTTTGATGCATGGGACAGCGCTCCAACCAACTGAGCCACCCAGCCAGGGCTCACACCTCTTCTTGAATGCTGGCATGAATTCCAGCCCTAGCAACAATCTTATGTTTGCTAAAGATTTATTTATCTACTTATCATCTCTTCCACCATGGACTGAGCTCTGATTTATCTTTGAAACCACAGTCCCTAGTGCGATGTTTGGCGTGTACCCAGAACATCTGACGGCTTGGGGGATGAATGGATGGGTGGATAAATGGAAGAAAATGAATTAATACGCATTTATCCCAGTGTGTTTTACATCCTTGTCCCACGCCCCGTACTTTTTTGGAGTGTGACATTCCCAAGCTAGTTGTGAACCAGTCTCAACTTTCAGATGGGCCTTTGGCCGTACAGCCCTCTCCCCCAAGGGGGCACACGGCGTGCAGTAAGAGGTCAGTGTGTACGTGTTTGTTGTGTGACAATGCTACAGACATTCTCCGACCTTCAAATGGCATGTAGGAAACCACGATTACTGGTGTTACCTTACAGAAAAGAGGGAAAACAGTGATCGGAACAATAAGCTCAGTGCTTACACTGTAGTTCTACAGGGTTACTCTCCTCTCTGGTATATACCGCCCCCCCCCCATATGCAGTGACCACCCTCCCCCCACACAGAGTCTTTCTTTATGCCCATGAATGGGAGTAAAGTGTCAGCAAATGTGATTTTGTCTTTCTGCTCGGAGACCACTCAATTTTCCAGGTGGGAATAGTAAAGATGGTAATTGTACATTGTCACTCTTGTCCGGATGGGTCCTCACTAGTGGTTTCCCACTGCTGAACCACTGAAAGCATGGAAGAATTGGAACAACACACATGATATGTAGTGTGGTGTATTCTTTGAACTAACAGGACCCTTCTGTTTGAAGGGCACCACTAATTTGTATAAAATTTAAAGATAGACATAAACAACATAGTTATAATGTTTTTCTTTGGGGTTCAGCTTTACCCAGAGAGTATATTGAGCAATAGTCATTGGAAGGAATGGTAATAAATGACTTTGCTGCATATTTTGGGCACTTGACTAATGACCTTGGCTGCTGGATGTTGCATGACACCTGGGCTGCTGCAAAAAGCTTCAGGTGTTACTTCTGTCCCCTTCCTGGAGAACACAGGCTACTGGGCCGGGTCCTCAGTGGGTGGTTCCTGGGCAATCAGAAACAGACTTGACCAGCACGCTAATAGAAAAAAAGCGTGCCCGAGACCATGTTGCTTTGTGTTTTGCTTTCTATGACTTGTCTTTGGAGTGGAAACAGTTGTACGCTGTGACTGATGACTTGTGGTCTTGCGTGGACAAGAGGTGTGGGTAATGAACACAACTGGGGGACTCTGAAGCAGTCGCGTTTTGTTATTAGAGCAGAGTTGGAGAGATCACTTAATCATAATTACTGTGCACCTTCGACACTCACCCTTCTCATCTTCCCTAATTTTCTGTGGAAAATATCTGGGTAGAGAGTGGGGGAAATGGATGTAATGGAGAAATGGCCATGTTTAAAATACAGCAAGATCATGAGGAAATTGGGATTCTGGCCCTAAGTGCTCAAGAGACAAAAATCCCATTTGTGTTTTTCAGGTTTTACACCCTCAGAGGTGCAAAAACGTGTGAGCACAGCCTCCCCCTGTGCTATAAACTCTCAGAAGAGTATCGTGCACATACAACAGTCCTCAAAGCTCCTTGAACAGAGTCCAAGTTGCTCAGAGATTTATCTCCATATCTTATCAAGTGTGGTAAGAGAAATGAGACATAGATTGTACCTATTACAGTAATAACAAAGACTTTGTGATAGGATCTATGAAACCTAGCAACACACACACCCAATTCGAACTCGACCACAGATTCCCCAGACTGGCTTCAGATGTAGAGGGGCCATGTCCCAAGTAATCATTGGTCTCGTTTTGGCTCTCATCTGTTGTCCAGAATACCTGCTCTCTACAAGATTATTGGCTGGCTCACACATTTCCGGGCAAGTTCAGGGGGTGAGTCTCAAGTGCACGAGTTGCGTGGCTCTGTGGCTTCCATCACGTACATCACTGCTCCCAGGCCGCTGCATCCAGCTGGAGCTGCAGGTCCCTTTACAGGCCCGATAAAGCCACACCCACCAGCTGCGCTCTGCCAGCCTCTTACGCCCTCCTCTTCCCTGCCCCAGGCCCCTGGCCGTCCTGCTGCTGCTCCTGCCACCTCCTGCAGGGGCAGGGCACGGCCACAGATGTGCCAGTGCTGTTGGCAGGTCTGGGCTGAATGTGGGGACACTCTTGCTATGGCGGGTCACATTGTAACAGAAGAAAAAAAATGCAACTTGCTACATCCTAGTGCCACACTGGATTGCAATGGATAATTTTAAAGTATGTCCCCATTTCTCCCTCCAGGTAGACGGGGACAGGGTCCAAGACAAACTGAGATGAGTGATAGCTGTCATTTGGTCCTGAGCACCATGCCTTTCCTCAGCTCTGAGGTTCTGTAAGTGGTCAGATGTGTCCTTTTTCCCTGGAATGAATTGGTCCCCTGTTGCCTGTTTGACTCCCTGCAGGGCAATAAACTGCCACTCGGTTCATCATCTCCCCACTCACCAGATGCACAGTGGAGGCCTGTCTGGGGATGAGGATGGGACCTTTGATAAAAGTGGTGAGGAATTCAGATGTAGACCAGGCTTGAAGGAGTGTTTCATGGAGCAGGTAATCGAAACTGCCACATGCTTTCTGTCTTCGCAGAGTTTCCATTCTAGTGGGAAAGACAGAGGCTGCACGCATGCACACACGCACACGTGCACACACGCAGGAGGAGGTTGGTTCAGGGTGCCGTGAGCAGACATGGAGGTGACCTCACCCAGTGCAGGGATCAAAGAGGGCCTTCCTGGGGGAGATCTCTGGCACCTGAAGGGTGAGCGGGGGCGAGCTGATGAAGGTGGGAAAAGAGCAGACTTGGGGCAGACGGAGAAGTCTGTGCGGAGGCTCAGAGGTGAAGTGGGAGGAACAGCACAAACGGGAGGGTTTTTTGGATACCAACTGGCTGGGTAAGAGGGAGCAAGGCTGGGGAGGCAGGAAGGCCCCAATCAAGGATATAAGGTTTTTATCTTGGGGCCACTGGCAGCCTCTGAAGCGGTTGAAGCAAGGGAGGCGGGTAACTAGATTTGTGGGGATGAAAGACTGCAGTGGGGTGGGTGGATTAGAGAAAAGCTAGGCAGGAGACAGGAAGACAGACCATTTAGTAGGCTGTTGCTACCATCTTGGCCAGATGATGGTTCAGGAAGAATGAGGAGGAGTAGATACAGGCAAGAGATAGTTAGGAAGGAGGTAGTGTTAAAAGACACTCACTGATTGGCTGAGAGCAGGAGAGAGAAGGAAGAGTTCATGAGAACCCTGTGTTTCTGATGGGAGAGACACATGGATGGCAGTGCCATTACTGAAAAAGGGATCATCGGAAAAGAAGGAGTTTGGGAAGGCTGTGTTTGACCTGCCATTGAGGTGCCCAGGTTGAGACGCCAGGGCTGCCTGTATTGGGTCGGGGGCAAGCGGCACACAGATGGAATTATGAACACTGGGACGATGAGACTTCCTGGGAGGCGGGGAGAAGGAGGAGGTAATCCCAAAGAGCTCTGCAGGTGAATGAAGGAGCTTCAGGAGGAGAGGGGAGGCAGAGAGATAAGAGGGGCTTCTGGGGAAGAGAGCTCCTGGGGCAAAGAGAAGTGTGGGTGCCAAGAAGCGGGAATGTGGTCTGCAGTGGCCAATATTCCTGTGAGATCCGGGAAGCTCGTGGAGCCGGATCTCGGAAGGTCTAAGTGTTAGTAAGGCGAGAGGAATCTAGGCACGAGGGAATGCAGGGAGGATTTTGAGCTGGAAGTCTGTATACTGGAAGTATTGTGTGCCCAGTGGTTTGGAAGTTGAGGGGCAAAAACCAAAGAGCTTATTTAGGACAGTAGTCCACATTCGAAGAGAAATACACCCAAGGGGGATGGCGACAGTGACAGTAGAAGGAGACTGGTGTGCAAGACGAGACCTTTGGGAAACCTGGAGAGGTTCCATGCTCCATCATGGGAGGCAGAGAGGGAGAGAAGTCGGGGAGACCCTACTGTGTCTAGTAACTGGCAGTGACAGTATTGTGACAAACATCAAGGTTAGCAAGAGGAGGCAATCTATGGGGAAAATGGATAGATTTGTTCCTGGACACGTTGAGAGGTAGGCAATACTGTGGAATACTGATGGGGGTTTTTTGTAGGTGTATGATATGGTGCCTGCTTCAAGGTCTCAACTCAGTCACTTCTCTGAATTCCTAGAAATGAGGAAGTAATATTTCGGAACAGCCAAAGTCCATTACTGCAGACTCCACACCTGATTTTACAATTTCTGGGAACACTGGGATTGGGGTCCAGTTTTATTTTATGGTGCACTTCGGCTTGCTTACCCTTTCCATCTTAAAATTTGGGCTTGCTCTCTCCGTATCAAAGACTGAACGTTCAGATTTTGCGGAAAGAATATACTCTTTATTCCTGGCCTCTCTTCTCATGCTTCTCTGATCGCCTCCTCACCCGTCGCCCCTCTACTTTTCTGTCTCTCTCCCTCCATTCTCTCTCCACCTACGTCTCTCCCCAAGAATGCTCCACTGTAGCTACTCTCGGCCTGATTGCCACAGACAACCGAGTGTCAGATGAGGAAACGTATCCCTGTTCATCCCCCTGGGCCCTGGGGTTCAGGAACTACCTAGTTCTGATCGGTCACTTTGAATTAGTCTCTATTTCTCCCTCACAACTCCTAACCACTTCTAAGAAACACCTGTCCCCTTACATGTAAATGTCACATTATAAACATTTGTATGTTAATATCCTGGCAGTTATTCTGGGATGGCAAATACATCCTCAAAAGTCAGACTTATTCACCACTCTAACCTCGATGCCTCTTGCAGCCCGGGCGACCTCCAGGTGCCTGGCCCCTACCTGTTGAATGAATGGATGATAAATGCCTTTGTCTTTTCTCCCTATTGCTTTCAACATTTTTCCCCTCAGGGGGTGAGATTTTCTATCAACTTTTTAGGGAGAGTTGGAGAGTAGTCACCAGTACTGTGAAATGTCTTGCACATTGAGGCTGCTTAGAGTTTAACAACTAAAAACGTTACAGGAGACAGGAAAGCAAGGGTTTGCCAAACTATAGGCAGCTCTAGATTCATGACCGATGTTAAAACAAAATCACGTGCAAAAGGCAACTGTACATGTATATATGTGTATATATACTTGAAATATGTATGGTTTTTTTCCATATTAATTTCCTTAGAATTTTTACATAGCAGAGTATGTGGTGCTTTTGTGTTATTATTGATAGCGCCACCTAGTGGTATAGAGTAGCAGCCGCTCATAGATCAATTCTATTTACATGTTACTACTTTGTTTTATTTTTTTAACAGTAGAACCAGAAACACCGGTTAAAATCTACGGGTAAGTACCATGTAGGAATACAACTAGGAGGATTCAGATATAAAGCTTTTCTGGCAGAAAACACAAAAGGATACAGGACTTTTTATCTCTCCGTGCAATCCACCCACGCACTTCTGGATTCATCCAGCAGTCATTTCTCAAGCCCTCCCCTGAGCCAGGTTCTGTGTGAGTCCGCGCGTGGAAGGGTGGGAGGTGATGGTCCCCAGTGATGATCCACCTGTTTTCAGTACTCACTGAGCCCAAGTCGCTGAGCTCAGCCATCCAGACCCAAATCACGTGGCCTCATCACCACTGCCCTCTGCGGTGGGAAACCCCTTGTTTTCCAGATAAGGAAAGTGGAACTCTTTGAAATGTAACTTGTCCAAAGGAGCCAGGGTTGTCTGACACCAAAGGGCTCCTAAAACTCCACTCTTTGGGCGATCAGAGCACTGCAGAGGTGGAAAGGCAAAAGATGTTTTCAAATTCCATACAGGTGAGGCTTCTTTTTAAGAAGCCCAGTGACGTGAATGAAACGAGAGGACAGCAGACAGCTCTGAGGGTGACAAGCTTGTGCAGGTCATTTAGCTGTGGGTCTGGACTGCAGAAGGAGGAAGGGTAGAAGATATAAATGGCTACAGCCAAGAGTTTGAATCACCGGAAAAGAAATAACCCATCTGTCTTGGAAGATTCTTGGCAATAGATATTATTGCCGAGCTGGGCGCATTATCATATTATTGCAAAGACCAATATGTAGGATTTCCTACTTATGAAATGTACCATTAAGAAATTAAGAAACTGCCCAGGCTGGTGTGGCTCAGTGGATTGAGCACCAGCCTGCGAACCAAGGGTTTGAAGGGTTCTATTCCCAGTCAGGGCATGAGCCTGGGTCGTGGGCCAGGTTCCTAGTAGGGGGTGCGTGACAGGCAACCACACAATGATGTTTCTCTCCTTCTCTTTCTCCCTCCCTCCACCTCTTTACAATAAAATAAACAAAACATTTAAAATGAGAAAAAAAAAACATGAAACCATTCCCTTCTGAAGGATATTTGTCACTGATCTCTGATCACTTCATCAGGTCTGGATTTCCAGGGCACATGTCTGCACAGTGCCAATGCACTGCCTTTGCACTGTCCTTAGAAATGTCTCCCATGTAAAAATCCCAGCTTGGCTGCACTGTATTTCCTCGAGGATGTCTCACTATTCATATGTAATCATCTCCTGCACCCCCTGAGCAGAGCTGAACACTCCGTAGTCCTCCAAATATAATTGTAGAATTGAGTTTTTTATTAGATGGGTTTCTTCTCAGGCTCTTATGGATAGTATGTGATATTTAGCACATCATTCAATAACTCTTACGTGATTCTATTGGGTTGCAGTTGAAGAGGAACACGCGCTTCATTTTTATCAGGACTCCTCATGTACCAGGGCCAGCCACCCAGCTTTCTCAGTTGCAGCTTAACCATTTTTTAAAATTGTGGCAGATCTCGGCACTTCCTGTTTTAACTTCACAAGACCATATCCGAGCAAGTTTCTGTCCTAAGAGGTCTCCGTTTTGAAAGAAAGGTGACGCGGTGCCCATTCGCTCATCCAGGTGGGACGACTGTCCCTCTCGGAAGAACACAGGACCAGGCATGGCTGCAGCCATGTAAGTGTTGGTTATGTAAGCGAATTAGCCTGTGATTGGCCAAAGGCCTGGCTGTTTCCCACACACGCCTGGCCCACTTGGTTCCTGCGCCTTTGCCCACCATGCTTCCTCCTGCCAGCAGTGATCTTTTCCCCTCCTCTCTACACGGGTTTAAGATCCCAGGTGCAGCCTCCGCAAATGGCCCACGCTTTTCCTGCTGCAGTTGTTGGCTTTCCTGCTCTACCTGTGGGCATCACTGATTGGTGGTCCCGGGCCCCTCCTACTGACGTTCTGCTCCTGATTAAATGGACTTACAGCCTCTTGGGTCCTCTGAACCTAACACAATGCCCTGAAGAAGGTATGCAATCAATACACATTTGTTGCAAATTATGAACATTCATTTGACTTACCAGTATAAGAAATACTTTTTAAAAGAGGGCTGAAAGTAGAAAAGAGAAGGAAACGAGGCAGGAATCTAAACCCTTACTTAACACAGAGAGGCACTCAAGTTCATTCAACTGCATGCATGTCATCTGCAAGTAGACTTGCTGTAGGGTGTCAAGGAGATAAAATTTGAGGGTAAATAGACAAAACTGCAGACCTAGGTCAGCTGATAAGCTCAGAATCTTGGAACAGGGTGGACAGTTGCTATGCCTTTGAACTCTGCCTCTTTACGCCTTTTAGAGAAAAAAATAATTAAGACAAATGTTGGAGTTATTTCAGAAGGACCTGACATGCTGATTCAGAGTTGTGAAGAGAGTTCATTAATCCCTGGGGTCTGTGTCTTTAGGAACCCCAAGAATGTGATGAAATTCACAGGACAAAAAATGGACTTTTGTGAATAGAAAGTGAGGCTTAAAAAACAGGAGGAGAGGACCCCTTGGCCCGAGGGGGAGGGGAAAGTGAGAAATAGGCATGTGAAGGTCCCTCTAGCTTTTAGGCCAAAGCAGTTTTTCACTTCAGAGTTGATATTTTTTTCTTTAAAACTTTGGTGACATGGATAGCCTTAGCAGAAAAAAGGTTTTTTTTTTTTTATAAGATATCATAAGGCTAAAATGATAAACCGGTATCTTAACAGTTGCGGCAATTCCAGTCTCTACCCTGTTTCCTCTTCCCTGAGAAGGCCAGCGAGGAAGGGCACAAGCATTGCATCTAATGGTATTTCTAGAATATTTCATTTGGCGAGGAAGATCCGAAATCATTCCTAAACTTTGCTGAAAATCTCTCGCAGTCTGCCACTAAGCAGACGCTCTGTGGGCCTCAGCTGGGGCCAGATGGCCATTGTCCAGCTTTGACTGGGTGCCACAAAGGAGCTCAGTATGTTTGCCGAGGCCTGGAACATTCTGTTGAGGGAGGGTAGCATGACCCTGGGGCTGGGAAAGTCAGCAACTCTCATGGACTTTAAAAAAATGCTGCCAACTTCAATGGTGGCCAAAGGACTTCAGATTTAGTTTTCGAAACCCAGGAAGAGAGTGGGAAGGAGGGAGAGGAAGAGAACTGGCTAATGTCCTCATGGACGGTGTCTGGCTGGACTTCCTTTGAAGGTCATTGTGTATGGGACATTAAGGAACACACAGTTGTAGCCGCAGCAGCAAGAGCCACCTCAGGGATGACCCGCTGACTCCGGCAGTTGCTGCCTTAAAGGTCAAAACCCAGGGGGAGATGTAGCTGTCTTTTCTTGTGGCCCCTGTGATGGAGCAGTGGGAAGGACAAGGACAGGTGCGATTACGAGGAGTGAGAGTACTGTGACAGTGTGCAGGGAAGGAGGTACGTCCCCCAGTGGCTGCCCCTGTGGGGTTTTGTTCAGAGCTGTAGCGAGCTCCCAGACTGCACGGTCTGTGCCCCCATGCAGTTTTATATCCCCTGCACCCAGCGCCTTCTGGAACATCACGGGGGCGCCATGAACTCTTGAAAGAACAAATAACAATCTTGTAAATGCTGAGAATGAGGGCACAGGTGGGAAGCCCATCCAAACCTGGAGAATGCAAGAATTCTGCCACATCATTGTATTGCTCTCTGACAGGTTTTATCAGACCCGTTCCTACAAATTATACCCACACATTTCACAAAGACAGAGAAAAGATTATAGAATGTGTAGAAGCTTTAGATCGTGGAGGGATGGCCTCTAAGGTTTCAGTTATGTTCTGGGGCGTGTTCATGATAGGGAAGTACAGACATTATCTCCTCAGGAAGAATTCTGTCTCTATAGAGGGAAGAACTGAGAACCCTGAATGCAGTCTCGGGAAAGCTCAGCTGTTCCATAAGCCCGGCTCAGGAACCCCATGGTGGGGCTGGAAGGTAAGTGAGCGGCTACCTACACCAGTCTGTTCCGGTAGGCTGTGACCCCCCCTTCCTCCCCACTGTACCTTTTAGGCAGTCAACTCCAGTAAAAGAGTCTCCTGAGATCCTTAATCTTTCAGCAACCAATTCTCCTATGGAATAATTTACATGAACAGTTTCAGGTAATGCTTCCTCCTGGGTGATCCACATCTTCTGGGAAAATAGAGAAGATGGGTATAACACGTTCGTTTCCTTCTCGTGGGGACAGAGACCCAAGAGCATTTGTCCCTGCGGTTGAGGCCTGCCTGGAGGGCAGGGTGGGGCCCCGGCTGGGCCCGGGCGTCCGGACTACGTGCCTCTCCATCTCCTTCCTGACTCCGAAAGGTCTCGGCTCCCGAGCATCGCCACCCACCGAAGCTCATTCTAAAGTTGTATTTATGCTACTCTCTGTGCAACCTCCCACTCCAGCCACCGGGCGCAAGACAGTGCAGCACTGCCCGGGAGGTCCGGGGGCCCCACCCTGTCCCCAGTGCTAGCACACGGTAGGGGTACAGCCTCGGTGGTTTCGGGCGTCCCCGAGGCTGGGGCACAGCAGGGACAGTTCCTCTGCTGTCTCGTAGTGAACACGGATGCCGGGAGTCTGCAGCGTCCAAGGCAGGTGCCCGCGCAGCGCCCGCGGCTGCCGGACTCTGCTCGACCGGCGACACTCAGGGCTTCGCGGCCCGTGGACCCGGGTGTCGGGAGGGCGCGATTCTCCCAACTTCTGAGTGGAGGCCTGGTCGGGGTCGCGACTGCGCAGGGGGCGACTTGGAGCCTGCTTCGGGGGTTCTCTTCTCCCTGCCAGAGAGGCGAAGGAGTCCCGAGGAGGACGGCTTTCCCAGTAGTCGGGCCCAGGTAAGCTGCATCCCTCCTGAGACTCAGCCACCTCTGGGAAGGGGCCCGAGCCCCTAAGGTTCGCGCGGCTCCGAGCACCGGGGCCTGGGAACTGCGCACCGGCCGCGCACTGAGCCCGCGAGCCTTCAGGACGGACGGAGCCAGCGCCCAATCGCGGGGCGGGGCCGAGGGGGCCTGCAGGCGGCGGCCAATGAGAGGTGGCGGCGCGGGTGGGGGGCGGCGCCTCCGGGCCGGCGGGCGGTGGCGTCCGGAGCCGGCGCAGCAGACCCGGAGCCCGGGAAGAGTCGGCGGAGCTCGAGGAGGACGAGGACGGCGGCGGCGGAGGAGGAGCTGCGCCGCGCGCCCTCCGCGGCCGGCGCCCGCCCGAGCGCAGGCCGACAGCTCCAGCGTAGCCGGCGGGTCCGGCCGCCTTCGCCCGGAGCCCGGCGCGGGCAGAGTCCGAGCCGATGGGCAGAGCGGGGCGGCGGGCGGCCAGGCTGCGGCCCCGGTAGTCGCCGCGCGCTTGCGGGCTGTAGCAGGTCCCGGCGGACCGCATCTCCGAGGTGCGTGGCGGGAGAGCGGACGGCCCCCTGCGGGTGGTGTCTGGGGACTCGCTCGGCGGGGATTGTCCCGCGGTGAAGGGGCCGCCCCGGGGGGCTGACGGCGGGGCGCTTGGGGAGTGCCGGGGACTCAGGCTCCGGGGTCCAGCTCGCTGACGCGCCCGCGCTCCCCAGCCCGGTGGAAGCGGAGCCGCCTCGGTTCGTTCTCTCAAAGTTGTGGATCGGCTGAGAGGTTATTTCCGTCTTGGTGACAGGCACATTAATGAGGACCCCCCTCTGGGTGTCGGCGACTCCTCTGTGACTGACCTCCGGGAAAAGATGAAAGGTTGCCGGACTCGGTGCAGCGGTGCGCCCGGAGGGGCTGTTGCCGAACTTGCCGCGGGTGGCGCCCGGGGAGGTGGTGCCCGAGCCCCCGCCGCGCCCGGTCCCCCATTGTAGGAGGACTCCGAGCGGCCGGCGACCCTCTGGCTCGGAGCGACCTTCCTTCGGAGTTAGATCCTCTGCCGCCGCCGCCCCGGCGCGGAGGTTCGCCGCGTCCTCCGCTCTTGGTCCGGTTCGGTTCCCCGCGCTATCAGAGCTAGTTTGGCCGTGTCCCGGGAGTATCCCCAGGGGCACCTACCATGAATTTTCTACGGTGCGGCAAACCCGGGGAATCAATTCCGGTTCGTCCTCTCGGAGCGTGAGCCGAGGCTCTTCGGGAAGGAAAACAAGTTGGCATTGCCCCTCTGGGAGGGATTTGTCATCATTAACCTGCTTCGGTTAAATTAATTCAGCCCGAGATGACTCCAGCTTGCGCACGGAAAACGTCAAGTGCACTGGGCACAGGACTGTGGCCACCAAGCAGGACTGGGGTTTAAAATAAAATTGTAGAGATTTTGGATTTTGCTCAGACTGAGAGTTGGTTTGGATAAGGGTGGCTTTTTTCTTTCTTTCTTTTTTTTTAAACAAAGAACCTGGGCGATTCTCATGGGTTTGCTCAGTAAGTTCAAAATAGTCACTCAAATAATCTCTTTTTCTTTGCCTCTTTTGTCTGCAGTTTTCACTTCTAAATGTTAACACTAGATGGCTTGCTTATGACAGACATTTAGTGAACCGGGCTTCGCAGTCGCCTATTGGCAACCAGGTCTTAATTTTTTTCAGTTTTCCAATTAGTAATGGGAGGGGCAAAAGTCCAACACTCACTTTCTTGACACATGTTACTTCCCTATAAATCAATATTTATTTAGTTATCAAAAGGTGGCCCATTATTTCTTCTCTCCTAAAGATGAATTTTAAGAGACAACTTAGTTACTGTTGCTGGTCACCAATTTAAGATGTCTGTTTCATGTTTTGATTTATTTGAAGAATTCAAAGTTGTCTGGTGAGGTTTGTAAGTCTCCAGACAGCATTTCCACCTGCGACGTTCATTGACCACTTGATTTTGTAGTTCACGGCATGATTGGCAGGGGTATGCAAGAATTTATTCATGGGGAAGGACAATCTTTCTTGAGAGTTTTGGATGTGAACAGCATTGATTCTGGCTAAAACTTCCACTGATGCATTTGGGGAAGAGGTGTAGTTGAGTATAGACGCCTGATTAATACCAAGGATTATGTTAGGAGCATCTTTCTTTTTTCCCAGCTGGTAGTTGGTGGTTGGCTTTTCATTTTTAAGCACAACCCCTTTTAGGAGAAGCACGGTAGCCTGCAGTTGGCCATTTCAGCAGCAGCATGTTCCCAGTTGTGTATTTCAAGTGCTTTTTTTTTTTAAAGCCAGACCATGGCAGCCTGTCCAAAGGTTGCCTAGGTAGGCAAACGTATTTATAAGCTGGAGAAATATCTTGAAATTATCTTTATAGCTGTCCTTTATTGTGTGTCTTGCTCAGCTTAAAATATAACATCCCGAATCTGTGTGTTCTAAATCAGAGCGTATTCATAAATAGCCGAAGAAAAAAACTCTCGTAGCAAACATCTGGGAAATAGAAAATCAAATTAGAAACAGCTTTTTATCAGTACCCACATGCTACCTATAGATGGGGTGCAGTGAACTTGGATGAGAACCAGTGTGAGCCTTCAGGCAGGAAACGAAAGCAGGAGATGAATGGTGGGAATGAAGGTGAGGCTGCCGGTTTCCTCTGGCTGGTCTAAGTGCACATTTTCCATCAAATGCTTTTGCTGTTCGTGTTTTAAAATTTTAGCCTTTCTCGGAGGGCTTTATGGGTACGGAATGTAATGGAAGAATTATCAGAGCATCATGAGTTGGCAGTTAAAGCAGTGTAATATGGGTTAGTAAGCTCCCCCCTCGCCTCTCCCCCCCCCCAGGACTGAATTGGTATTTTGAAGAGTTTTTGATACTTGATCTTAGTAAAACACCTGTCTACCTTGAGGGATCTTTTTACCTGAGGCAAAAGGGGTAATGGGTTACTCATTTTGAAAATCTATCTGTTCTTGAAAGCGAGGAAATACTAGTGACCTGCCTGAAAGGGCAATTGTCTGGAAATTGACACTGGTTTAAAAGTGCTGTGTTTGGTCATCAAAAGTAGCTGAAAAGGGGTTGCTCATTTACTGCAGGCTTTGCAAAGGACTGTGCGCATATGTGGATATAGCTCCCTATCCCTCAGCCGTAATGCTAAATGCAGGGTCCTCTTCGGTGTGTAGATTGTGGAAGACATTGAGTCCTTGAATTTATGATCTACTCCTGGTGGTTTAGCATTACAACTCCTTTCAAAAATATGCTGACTTTGAAGAAAATTTAGACTGTTAATCTGTTAGCTGAAAATCAAAGGTTTTTGTTTGTTTGTTTTGTATTTGAATGAAATATGCTGTGCAGTCCTAACCAATATAGGAACCCACATTCCAGATTTTCTGCTTCTGTGTAGGGTAACTAATTGCTTTGCAGGCTGATGGAATAGAAAGAGCGCACTGGGCAAGAAGGGCCAGAAACTCCCCTTTCCTGACCCTGCTACCTGTCGCAAATGAGTTTGGACGAAGTATTTCTGTGATCTCCTTCAGCACCAAAATTTTAGGTTTCTTTAAACATTTCCAATAGATGTATTAGAGTAATGACAATGAGCAAATGATGGAGATAATGTACATTTCCTCATGAGTGTGTCTTTCTTTGGCTTACAGTAAGCTTGCATGTGCACGCTAATGAGAGTTAATAGCTTACTTGACTTACCCTGAAACCCTTGATTCAGAAATTGCTTTTCTGTTCCAATCACATATACCAGTGAGTCCTTTTAAGGGAGGGGTAAGAGTGTGATAGGAATTTGAATGCTCCAGACTTGAGATAAGTCATTTTCGTCAACTTTGGTTCCAGAGGGTGGTTCTGGGAAGCCAGATGTGATCCGCAGTAGAGGTTCCCTCTTTGGAGAGATTTCGTATGTAGCGTAACCCAGTCCTCGTTCCTTTTTTTTTTTTAAACACATGTACAACATGGTATAGCTAACTTTCGTGATAGAACTGATGAAAGATGCAGTTGAGAGAAGGGGAACCTTGTCCTAGCGTCCCTGCACCAGAAAGGGCTTTAAGGTTATCGTTCACGTTGCCCCTCTACTTTTTGTTTCCAGCCTTGAACTTAAAAGTGAAAACAGAAGCAAGTTTTAGTGATGGTCATGTTTGTCACTATGTGACGTTGCTACTTGAGAATTAACACAGCAGTCACTTTTAATTTTAGCCTGTCTCAGAGAGCTTTGCATTTATGGCATGTAGTGGGACAATTAGCAGCGCGTCATGATTTGGCAGTTAAAGTTGGGTAACATGGGTTTGTAAGCCCTACCCTGCCACCCCTGCTCCCCAAAGGAAGAAGATGCATGCCGTCGGAAAGAGCAGGGGAACGTTCTTCCGCTCCAGAGAGGACGTTCGTGAAAGTGACCACGCATGCGCAGGTATCCCGTGCGCCCCCTCACGCCTGTGCACTAGTACCCCCTGTACGCACATGCGCGTGTACTCCCCATACACACGTCCGTGTATCCGCCCATACAGAGACGCTTTTGCCTCTCGTTGGTCCAGTGAAAACTGCACTAAGCACCTGGACGCGGGAGTCACCGAGCGGCTCAGCTAACCCTTCTTTGATGCTGGGATCCCTTCATACTCAGACACTGGGCAAGAGGTCGCCCAGCAGCAGCTGGACATCGCCAGGAAGGTGAGCCCACCTTTCTGATGCTCTTAACCACCAGAAAGTGTCTTGTGTCTGCAAAATTGAAATCTAATTGTACCTCCTTATTTGAATCCTGGTCCCTGGTGGTTCGCAGAGCAAACCGTTCCATGGAGGCGTTTCAGTTACTCACTGAACGGTGCCTGTCGCAGTTGGGCAGGGCACAGAAGTGTCCTCTCACAATCCCTGTTGAGTAGGCAGTCTGTCCTTCCTGCCCAGCGCGTTCCACCTGCACTGCAGTCCAAGTCTGCATCCGTTTTCCGGTGGCCATGCTGCTCTCACTCGGCGAGTTTGCTCTGCACTGAACCCCGAGGCCTCACCCACGTGCTGCTCCCAAGTCCGGTCTGCCCTTCCTGTGCAGGGCTCCTTGCAGGGCTCGACACGCACCGTGCCTCTTGGGGCTGCGTTTTATAGCTCGTTCTTCCCACGGTGGTTTTTGGAGTTTTGATTCTCTTATGTAGCACCTTCGCCTGCCCTCCCACGGAAATGCTGCCTGCCCATTAGATCAGACTGTTCTTTATAGCTTCACCTCAGTTGGTGATAAATGGTTAAACTGGCTGAACCGTGAATCATGTCTCTGGAAGCTTCCTTCCAGGTTTACAAGGAGTCACATTCCTTTGGTTACAGTACAGTGTTAATGCACTTAGTATTTTATAACTAGTCTGTCTCTCCACCTGTTCCACACGGGTATGCTGCAAGACCACGCCACTCCTCCTCTGCTGGTTCTACTGACCGAGTTATTCTAAGAAGGAAATGAGGTCAGGTTTCGTGTGTCCCTGGTGACTGGAACCATACTGTGCGCGTGCTTGGCGATTGAGAAGTATTTAATGACTGAATGCCTAGGGTCACCCTGTGATCTGTGACCTCTGGCAAGGTCTTAGACACTGAAAAGATTGTGGGGGAAAAAAGCAGGATGTTGGACTTTGTTAAACTTGTTTTTGAGGATTGTATGTCTTTCTTTTGAGTCGTTTGCAGATACTGGGGAAAGGAACCATAATCTTCCCTAATTTGCCTGGTGTTTTAATTAGTTGGTACTCTTCTCTTCCTGATGCACAAACAAACACTTGGCCACAGGGGCCTCCCGGCTCTGCCAAGTAGTTTGCTCCGTCGTTTTCACTTTTGTGTGGTTACTGAATCCGCCGGAAGGAGCTCCCAGTTAGTTGAGCTGTTCAAGAAGCCAAAGTAGTTAGTCCAGAACAGTGTTCGATTGCTCTTAAGTAAGACAAGCCAGGGAAAGGGCCAGTGTTAAAGATTGTTTCTGTGGGAAGTTAGAACTCTTGGGTGAGTAAAAAGTTAGGCATGCCACAGTAGAATTATTGTGTAGACTTTCAGGATTTCCGACTATCATATTGTGTTGGCCAAAAAGTTCAGTGAGTTTTTTTCTGCACGATGGCTCTAGTAGTGCTCGCTTAGTTGTCTGTAACTGCATTAGAGCAATTTTGTTAGATTGTGTTGTGACAGCTGTCATATCAGTGTGCATTAAAGAAAAAGCTGATCCATATATTGGTGAAGTTTTGTGCAGCCATTTTCATATTGGAGGCGGAAGAAGATAACGCAACATTTTTGGCGTATTATGCTTTATTATTTCAAGAAAAGTAAAAATGCAACCAAAATGCAAAAAAAAGAGAAAGATTTGTTCAGTGTATGGAGAAGATGCTGTGACTGATCGAATGTGTCAAAAGTGGTTTGTGAAGTTTCTTGGTGCTATCGATATTTTGGCCAAATAATTCTTTGCCTTGGGGCTGTCTTATGCATTGGAAGATGTTTAGCAGGAGCCCTGGCCTCTACCCACTAGAAGCCGATAGTGGGAGATAGCCGACACACTCAAAATATCCAAATCAATAAAGTTAATGGTAAAAATGAAAACTATGTCTTATATTTTACAGAAAAAACTAAACGGACTTTTTGGCCAACCCAGTGCTTCGGGGCACAGTAGCCTGTGTCCATTCCCATGTAGCGGGGGGAGGGAGAGGCTTCTGTCTCCCCTTTAAGGTTCTTTTGGCTGGCCTGATAGTTAAATATACAGGAGGCACATTAGATTAACAAAAAAAAAATAAACAAATGTAATTACATATGTACCTGCGGGAACCCCACATACATGAGAGTCAGAGACAGAAGGGAAAAGTGACGTGTATGTGACATTCAGAACTGAGGATGAGGGGAGGCACCGGGGGCTTCAAGGCGGAGAAGGTCATCCTCAGAACGACAAGAACAGATTCTCAGTAATTAGAGGCTTGGTCTGCCCTATGTTGGCCATAAAAAGTTATTTCTGGTGATAACTCTTAGTATGGGCAAAGCCCCTAATTTAAATTCTTTAAAGGACACAGAAGTGGTTCTCCTGAGCCTGCAGGATCTCGAAGGTCTTCAACTTCAAATAGTCTGCGTGCTGCAGCAGCCGCTCTGGGGAGGCCTGCACCCTGGTTGTGCTCTCCGCCTTCTCAGGCTGTGTCTGCAGCGCGGCTGGCTCCGTGTCGAGCAGCGGTGTTCATGGGGTCTGGGACTAGCTCTTGTGGTGACGTTTCTGAATTTTAAGAAATACTTTTGATCCTCCATACAGGACAAAGCTGTTGTTTCACGTGTTTAATGCCTTAATCCAAAGCACAATTATTTCCTTGTAGTGTGGCCTCTGAACTTCTTCACTGTGCACCCCCTTCTATCAAAATCGCCTGTCTCAATACCTGCATATGTATGTGTGTGTTCATATAGTTGCACATATGTTTGTGTATTTGTACATGTTATATGTATGTGTATAACTTTACCATGCTAAAAGGTGGACACTGTGAAACACAAAATTATACATTTTAAGAAGGGTGATACTAAAAATAAATAGAAGTTGGAGTGTTTTCTTTTGTCCGCCCCCCCCGCCCCGAGGGCGCATTTGTTACCCTGTGAAATGCTCGGCCCCATCTGGAGACTGCTGCCCTTCCACCCTCTCTGGTTAGAGGTCGTGACTTTCTGGAAACAACTTTGAGGGGGACTGCAGGAGTCTTGTGAGGGAAGCTTCAGACAGGCAGTACCCCGAATACACCCCATGTGTTCGTTTTCCCGAGGGTGTTTCATGTTGGCCTGTTTCCTTCCAGAGCTGGTTGTGGGTTGCTTAGTTTGAGGTTTAGTATTTGGGGGCTGGGGGGGATAATATAATGGGGGACACCATTCTGGGAGCATTTCTAGTGGAACTCAGCTGTTTAAGAAGCACCATCCTCTCACACAGAGCTGCATTGACCCAGGATCGGGGTACGAGGACACAACTGATCAGTGCCGATTAACAGGGTAGTTCTGCTGGCAGTACTCCCTGCGTGTACTCGTGTTCCCGGCGGTAACTGGAGCCCACGGCAGCCCCCGGGGCGAGGGAGGCGAGGGGTCCCAGTCTCTCCAGAGAGCCTGTGGCCCAGGAGGGCCGCACCTTGCAGCTGGGCTGAACTAGGCCCTGCCCGCCCTACCCTCCTGTGCGATGCTGGTTGTAACCCGCAGCACTTACCCCGCCTGCCTTTATCGTCTGTTGGTTTTGCATGCGGACCTGTTGCTGCACCTCAGCAGAGCAGCAGTGGCCTCTGGGCAGGGACCTCTGGGTGCAGACGTCCTCACGGCTGCAGCCCCGCACTCCTGTGTTCCTTGCCACACAACAGGCTCTCAGCTAACAGGTATTTGTTCGAGGGATGACTGAGAGCCATCGTTCGCACAGGGCGGCACTGTGGGTCTTGGCTGTTATTGAACTAAGCAGTATTGCCATAAAGTTCTCTTTCTGTTGTAAACGGTCTAACTGGAGGACCTTGTTTTATGTCTTTTCTGGGTTATTGGAAATGACCTGTGACTCAACCCAGATCGTGAACTGGTCAGAATGGCGTTTCTGAAGACGGTAACCACAGCAGAGAGCCCTCTGTTCCAACAGAACCTGTGGGGCCTGTCAGAGGGCGTAGTTCCAGGGGCACTGGGTGCCCTGGGCAGAAGTGGGAAGCCACCTGGCCTTCACGAGAAGGTGTGCACGATGCCTTCCCAGGTTTCAAAGCCTGGTCCCAGCCGACTGCTGCACAGCCTTGTGGGAGTCAGATGGGCTTCAGTTCCCCTGTAAGCCCTGGTTTGGGTTCCTTAATAAAGATGGCTGCACACAGTTTCTGGATTGTGCAATGCTACCTGCAGTCTTATCTCTCAGCCCATTAGCATGATAATCTGTACAGGAAATAGTGAATTAAAAAACCCATCAGTAGTATGTAGCGCACCTGTACTGAGTGATCACTTTTTTTTAAAGAGGTTCATTTTAATTAATTAATTAATTTATCTATTTATTTATTTTTTAAGATTTTATTTATTTATTTTTAGAGAGGGAAGGGAGGGAGAAAGAAAGAGAGAGAGAGAAACATCTATGTGCAGTTGCTGGGGACCATGGCCTGCAACCCAGGCATGTGCCCTGACTGGGAATCGTACCTGCGATGCTTTGGTTTGCAGCCTGTGCTCAATCCACTGAGCTACGCCAGCCAGGGAATGATCACTTTTAGTTTAAGGATAGCAAAGGACAGTAAAATATTACTTATTCATGCCTTGGATATAGTAGGTGCTCAGTAACCATAGTTTTAATCTTATAGGTAGAATCTTTTGTCCTTGGTATTCTGATGTACTAATTCCTACATTACGTGAATTTAGGGGGATATCACACTAACTCCTCTTTGTTGAAATCCATGTACTGAGGTGAGCTGTGGTGGGGCGAGGTGGGCAAGACTGAGTGGTTAGCCTAAGTAACAGTGAAATCACCTGACTGATCAAGCTAATGGTTTATCTGATGGTTATTGTCATCATTTCAATGGAATAATTGATCCGTTTTGCTATTTAAAAAGTTTCAAATGATGGTAAGAGCGAGGGAGGGAGGCTGATGTTTTTGACTTAGGAACAGAGTAAAGAACTTGGGAGAGATATTTCTAAAGATAAATTTAAGAACAGCTATTGTGTTGCGCTTTCATTTACGTTTTTGTAAGAGAGAACCTTCACTGATGCAGAAACCGAAGTTTAATGACCGAGAACATGTGGTTTCCTGAATCTCAGTTCTTAGGGTTCACATCCTGTTTCTTTGCTCCAACTTCGGGGCTCTTTCTTCTTCCCCGCGGCTGCCTTGTGAGGTATGGCTGGTCTCAGTGAACCACAAAAGGAATGAATGAAAGGAGGGGGGAAGGAGGGCGGGAGGAAAGAACATGCATGCATGTGGGAATGGTGGAATTATTCAGCCAACTGCCCCTGAAAGGGGGAAACCGTGGCCCAGGGTTGGGCTAATGAGCGTGTTGTTCTGGTCTAAAGTGTGCCCCGTCTCTCTGCCAGTGGATTGCCATTGTCCACGAGAAGTTTTGTAATCACCTGCGGAATCGGGCCGTGTAGCCTTCCTTGGGAAGTGGGGGGCTCTCCGTGACCACGCAGAGAGCATTTCTTCAGCTCTGGAGTCCTGGCCAAGATGAGAGGAAGTACTCTCAAGAGGAAAACAGTTTTTGTTTTGCATTTATGCTTTGCTTGGATTTGCATGATCTTTGTTTAAGCCAGTCGCCTGTGAGTCCCTAAATAAGTTTCAGGCATTTGCATACGGGAACGGATTCATCCACAGTACCTCACTCCCCCAAAGAATAAGTGCTTACAACAAAGAAAACGCTCCCCTGGCAGGTGGAGCCCGTGCAGACTTTGTTCACCTTGTCATTGAATGAGAAAACAGTCATAGCGACGGAACGTTCATTGAAATGCTGAGCTGGCTCTGTTCCAGAATATTGTTTCCCTGGTCGGGAAAGCGGGCGATTTGTTTAAAGCTGGCAGCCGGCCAGGCGGAAGAGCTCTGACGCAATCGTTGCAGTAACCGCTGTGCTCCCACTGCTAATTTTAGGGCAGTTAAATCCGGGTGATGTCTGATGGCTGCTGTCGCCCTGCGTCTGGTTTGTGCAGCTTTCTAAATCCATCCTCTGAGCCTGGCACCATGACGCCGAGCTCTCCCCGGAGCTGGCACAGGGTGGGGGCTGGGCACGTGTGAGAGGCCGGGCCCCCCAGGGCAGTTCCAGGAGACTCCACCCTTAACCTTCCAGTTTTCCTGTCATTCCATCAACAAATACGGGCCCCCCTCCGCACTGCAGCACCTGGGAGGTGTTGGGGGGACAGAGAGGAGTGCGACTCCAGGCTCCCACCTCTGTGGAGCAGTGTAAGGACGTCATTCGCTTGTTTTCTGTGCTGGGTCTGTGAGCTTCGGAGGTTTTCAGACTGAACTTCCACCTTCTCCCTTCCTGGAAAGTTAAAAGTAAGGGGAGAGACGATAATCTTTCAGAACTAGTTGGAGCATTATATAGAAGAGCAGAGTCGGATTTCTTTGCCATTGGAGAGGAAAGAGGTGGGCTGAAGGCATGTTGGGTGGGAAGTGATTGTAGCCCAATTTAAAAATGAGGATATCTCAACTCTGGCATTCTAGGGTTCCCAGGTGAGTTAGTACGAGGCCCCTGAGGGACGGGCCTTGTCGCTTCATCCCCATCCAGCCCCCCAGCTGAGTGTCTGGCACCGCCAGCAAACTGACCAACCGATAGCATTTCAGGCCCAGGAGGGACCTGCCGGTCATCCCCGAATGAAACATCCTCATGCTGCAGATCCAGGAACGTGAATGGTGTCGGAACAGCCAGGCCTGCTGTGGGGTGGGGCGGCTGCCTTCTTCGGCCGTGAACTCACGACCTGCTTACTGTAAGCGTTCTGGCTGCGGGACAGCCAGGCGTCAGGCGTGTTAGGGAAAGACTCATGCAGGAGTCTTCCCTAATGAACGAGACCCGGGACCCGGGACGATGGGCCCTGATCCCCGCAGATGAGAGCCTCCTTGGTCCCCGAGCGTCTGGTGGGTTTGCTCAGTCAGGGGAACACCGGACGACAGGGTGGGAGCAGGGTTAGGCCCTGGAGAGTGGTCAGGACGTGAACTTTTGTTGAGTGGCTCTTGTGCACACCGACATTCCTGGCTCTGGTGGGGGCCGGCAAGTACAAACCAAACACCCTGCTGTTCCTCTTGTTCCTTTGGTTAGGGTTAGATCTACCCTCTCAATAACTTTTAAGTACACAATGAAGTGTAAATAAAGTGTAAAACCGTAGTTACCATTGTTTTGTCTGGAGAATGTGCACACACACAGGGCTGTATCTGTAGTTCAGGGTCACATGTTTTAAGACTTTATATTTGGGAATTTACAGCTTTTGGTGATTGATTGACTAAAAAAGGGACTTATTTTGCAATTGCTGTGAATAGTCAAAGCAAGAGTTTCATCGCTCTGAGAGAACCAGCACATTTTCAAACACACAGACCAGTTGGAAGAGTGTGGAGTACGGGGGACACCCACTTGCCCACCACCCGGATTCTACAAAGTGTCAACATTTCACTGTGTTTGCTTCATACGTCTGTCCGTCCATCTCCGTCCATCTATCAGTCTGTCTTCCTGGGTGTATTGCAAAATAAGTCACACATATCAGCCACTACACTTTACTGCCGAGCACTTCAATGTGTGTATTGTGAGTGAGTGGAAACGTTTTACACTCTTTCCGGTGAAGTTCGTAGGCCGGAATGCATGTGTTTGACGGGCGCTGTTTCATGAGTGGAGGCAAACGCACACACCCCTGGAACCCTGCTTCTGTTCAGGCAAACCTAATAGCCCAGGAAGTTCTCTCAGCCCCTTCCCAGGCAGCCGTGCCCCTTTTTCCCCTTGGTAGTTTTGCTTGTTCTTGAACTTCGTGTAGGTGGAACCAGGCAGCGTGTGCTCTTATGCAAGGCTGCTGTCACTCGGCACAACGTTCTCCCACTTTGTCACGCACTGTCAGAGATACTTGAACGCCAAGCTTTGCCTTCGCCTGGCTGGGTCAGGGACCCTTTTCAGAGATCATATTGTTGAGTGATGCAAGGAGCAGTTTCTTCTAGGTATTTGTGTAAGCTTAGTAAGTCTCATTAAGTCCCTGTCCCAGTAGCGATGTGATGGTGATACCTGATTTGGCCGATTTCTGACTGCCTGGGTCTCTTCCTGCCTCTCACCCGCACATCCTGAAACCAGGTGCTTCAGGGTAGTTGGCGCACGCGGGCCGCAGGGCCCGCTCCCGCCTGCGCGGCGTCTCCAGCCAGGCGCTCTCACTCCCGAGAAGCTGGGTCCTGACATGTTACCAATGGACTTGTGTGTGCTGCTTGGAAAACTTCAGGGAAAAGAAAATGCAGCAGTGGGTTTTGCAAAACCTTGTAAAAGAAATTTGAAAGGAAGTAGTTTTAGAAGGCATCTCTGAAGAATAATTAATTGAAATAAAATGTCCTGACTTCAATTTTGTGACAGTATGTGAAGGAGATTGGCCAACTGAACCTCCAACATTAGGAGATTGCAATAAAATTCTAGTTGACTTACTAAGATTCTGTACTCAGCTAACCACCCCACCTTTGTGCCTGCTATTACTGAAGTTCTGAGTTGCTGAATCATTCCAGCCTTGAGCAAAACCACAAGTTTTCATCAGCAATGCTGGTTTCCTGTGTTTTTTCCTCTATTCGGTGTGCTGTTGGCACGTGAAGATCGTTCTTGAAGGCTCCATCAGTTAGGGTAGCTCTCCCCACTCTAAAAAAGATTCCAAAATGCAGTGTGTGGACAAGAGAGAAGTTGGCTTCTTCTTGTGCCCCGAGTCTGGGTAGGCGGCTGCTGTCCTCCCCCTGATCCCTGGGACCCAGGCTCCTTCCCTCTTGTTTTTTACTGCTGGACCTTGGCCTCACTGCTCAGGGGAAGCCCACTGGGCATGTCTGCTATCAGCCTGGCTGAAGAGAGAGGGAGCCCCTGGCGGGGGGTCATCTAAAGGCCCCACAGGGTTGGCACTGCTCTTCCCCTTCCTCTGGGGAACCTAATAGCCCGACCACCCCAGGGGCACTGGGAGTGTCAGGTAGGTGGCTGTCCCTGACCTCTGCCCGAGTGCTGCGGAACCGGGGTTGCCTGTTAGGTGGTGAGCGCTCAGGTGCACATGCCCAGGTGCCCAGTGCTAGCTGCGTGCTCTTCTTTGCAAGGCCCTGTCTGGGGAGGGACTCGGGTTACAGTGGTGAGGAGACCACGGGCACTTTCATTCTGGACATGGAGTGACTCTTCCAATAATACTTTCCTCAGTGGATTTTTGTTTTTAATGGGAGGAAGTGCTGTCTTCTTAAAGTGCAGCACAGGTCTGGGTGAAGGAAGCGGGGTAGAGTGCGATACCAGTGAGATTGTGGGCAGGTTCTGTGGCTGTGAAAGGATGTGGATTCACAAATGTATTAAAGGACCTAGTCAGTCCCCTGTTTAGAGTTCAGACTCATAATAGAAGGTGTAAGAGGCCCTTGGTGAATGGAGTAACGGCGATCCTTGACTCAGGAGCTGCAGCAGCGCCCGAGTTTCTGGGCCGCAGACCTTCCCAGAGGCTGCAGGTGCTGCGGCTTGCGTGCCATTCAGAAGGCTTTTCCTTTGGAGTCGGGGGCCAACTCTGGCTCTGAGAGAGGGGCAGTGACGGTCGTGGGGCAGATCCTACTGTGACGTCCACTCCTTTCTGATGAGCCAACCTTATACTGCTGTCACCGAAAGCCCTTTGAACGGACGTTGCCACCGCTCTGGAAGATTCTTGAAGTGACAGTGCAGTAGACAATGTGTCTCTCTGGGCTCAAGGGTCAGGGCAGTGCACTGTGGGTGCCAGCGACGTGGGATTGGAGAGGGGCCACGGTGCTTGGGCCCAGCTCTGGGTTCCCTGAGTTACCCTGTGGGTGTGCAGGGGTGTGCAGAGTAACCCCAGTGGTAGCGCACGTGAATCTTTCGGGTTCACCTCCTCACATCCTGATGTGCTGTGACCATCGCCCCACTTGCTCCAAAACGTTTGAGAGAAGAGACTTCCGCCCTGAGCTGCGGGACTGCCTCTGGCTTCGGGCTTCAGCTCTTCTCCTTGGGGGCTGGAGCATCCATGCTCTTGAATGAAGGTCTGCAAGGGAATGAAACTTAGTGCTCAGCTTGCAAACGTTGCTTTCCACCGACAAGTGCAAAGCGGGAAACAGACTCCTGGTTGCAATAAATGCCCCTGAACATTGTTTTCAAGGATGGAAAGGCTGCCCGGGGCGATTAGATCCTGCACCGCGGCATCTGGATCATCTGGAAGTTGCCTTCTTTCCTCCCCGTGGCTGTTGTCTGCTCAGGATATGTTACAGATGGGTTCTGCTGACTTTGCTAATTTTGCCAATAATTTAAGCACTGAAGGATTCGGGGAACCTCCCAAGCGGTAAGAACACAGCTGCGAAGGACAGCAGAGAAGGGGAGTGTCTCTCGAGCCTTTGCTCAGTCGGGGAGCAGGAGCCGAGCAGCCGCAGATGGGGTGCCGTCAGCTTGCACTGTGGCACTGGTGCGTGCTTCACATCTTTTTGTTTGTTGTGAATGAAAGGGCAGCGTGGAGCTTCGTCAGCGGGGTCAAGTGTGTATACATACGTGTTGAGGCCGGGGCTCTGTCTTAGCTGGAATGTTGTGTTCGCAGGGAGGAGAACTCGCCCATGATTTATTGGTGTCTGACTCAGCCCCGCATTCCCATGCCTCCGCCGTCTGTGCGCTTGGACTTACCAGCAATGGGCAAGCACTGACATTGGCCTCTGCCCTGGTAACGCACTGTCCCATCAACCAAACCCTTCATCATCTTCTGCTTTCGCTGTCACACGAGTTCTCGGCTGCCCCTACAGGGAGCGTGGGCCTGCGTTGCACGTGATGCCAGGCCTGTTGGTCGGCGAGTCTGGAGGAGGAAGGGAATGCTTCCAGAGGAGGGAGGTTTCTCAGGGGTCACGTCTTCATGGGAAGAGGTGGGGGAGATGCTGAAGAACTGCAAATATCCTGGTAATCTTCACAGAAGTGGTTCCACAGCACCCTCCCACCCAGTTTCTCTGCTGTTGCTGGACTCAGAACGAAGACCGCGGGGGACGCGGGGAGCCCCAAATCCTGCGGGCGACATGGACTTGGCCAGTCCACACCCCGTTGGCTTCTTGTCGCTCAGGTGTGTGGGGTACGTTCTCTGGGTTAAAAAGCCCACGGCCCCCGGAAGGTCATGTCCGGTGCTCCCGGAATGGAGGTGAACTGAGTCGACCTACCTCTAGAATTGTCTGGCCATTTTATCTTTGTGGTTCTGGAATCACCGCTGGGAGGTTTCTGAAAGGCAGACCTTCTAAGTCTTTTCTTCGAAGTTTTTAGTTCTTGCTGCATGCTTCTGAATGTTTGGATTCCAGCTCATTTCCGGCCTAGTTGGATGGCAGCTCCTTCCTTGTCCGACACCTTTGGAGAACGTGTAGGACCCCTTGACTGCGTGGTGTGGGGGAAGGGGTTCTCGAGACCACCCGTGCTCTGCTTTTCACTGCTTGTCTGGGGTTTCTGCAGCCTTCCCCATCAAGACAGGGGGCTCGAAAAATAAGTGTGTAAGGGACTTACAAAAATAATATTTTCAATAATTTCTCTTCCGGAGTAGAGACATTGCTGAGTTCATCCTTTCAGTATTTTTAAATGTATTTCACTCAAAAAACTGCAAAAATAATCAATGCATTTGCTTCCCGGCACTTCTGTAACCCTGATCTTGCTCTCTTCTTGGTGTGAGTGCTTTCGGTGTTAAAGACAACACAACACAAAAAAGCCCCAACTTTCGTTATTAGACTTAACACCCAGAATTACATTCCTGTGAATGTAATGACAAAAAACATAACATAGCCTGGCTGGTGTAGCTCAGTGGATTGAGCTGGGGTTGTGAACCAAAGGGTTGCAGGTTCGATTCCCAGTCAGGGCACATGCCTGGGTTGTGGGCCAGGTCCCCATATAGGCCATGTGAGAGGCAACCACACACTGATGTTTCTCTCTTTCTCCTTCCCTTCCCCTCTCTAAAAAAATAAATAAATAAAAATCTTAAAGAAAAAAACAACATAGGAAGAAAGAAAAGCATTTAGAGAATTGTGCAGTTCACAGAAATCATGCGTGTAGGAGATTACTGTAATGAGTCACATTTACATGCATGATTTTTTATTGTTCTGCATTGTAACCAAACAAAAGTAGGCTCAAAAGAGCAGTTACCCGTATTACATGCTAATCACACAGTTCGAGCAAGCACTTTGTATGTTAGTAGTTAAAGATTTTAACATTGATAAGTGGTATTAGTTCATCTAGTGAGGGTCAGGTGGAGGACATGCTATTTGCAGGGGACAATATGTATCCCATAGTTACTGTGTTTTATTTTACTGGGTCATGGAAATGGAAGAAGAGATTTTAAAACACTCTCTGTGAGTTCAGAGTATTCATTTTAAACCTTTACCCAAAAAGTAACCGACCGTTGGAATGCAGAGTTTATCTTCTATCTGCCCTTGGCGGCAGGACTAACAATCTGTTCTGTGAAGTCAGGGAATCTGGAGTTTGTGTGTTCTTGTGTCCCAGTTGACAACTGACCATGAAACACCACAGTGGTCCTGAGACTCGCCAGACCAGCTCTGCAGCTTCCGGAGGGCTCCGGCGGTTGGACGTGGGTGCTTGTCCTGAGCTGTTAGCTTCCAGAGAAAGGAGATTAAACTTCTGGAATATGAACCATTGGAAAGGTGTTGTTTAGCAGCTGCCTTTTCTTTCAAGGGGGGTCTGGATTAGCATTAGATGGTGTTTGGCCTCAGTAAGAGGGGCCTGGAGTGCGGAAGGAGCTGGAAGACGGGGAGTCCTTGGGAGGTTTGCTTCTGTGCTGCGAGTTCAAGACAGAGCAGTGGGACACCAGGGTCCCTCTGGGGCATTGTGGGCACCCTGCCCCTCTTGCCTGGGGTGCGGGTCAGCTGCCTCCTGCACACAGACCACCTCATGTTTGTGAAGCATGCGTGGGGGCGTAGGTGTGCAACGGGTCAGGAAAACTTGTAGTAAGTCGAGTCGCAGAAAACTTCAAAATGTGAAAATATATATATTTTTAAATTCGAAGAAGACGGTACTGGTGGCTGATGCATGCCCAGAGGGTGGAAGACGAGGTGATACTGAAAACAGGGCCCTGGCCTGTGGTTCCCACCCATTTCTTTGTTTCTGTTCTTCCAGAGTTGCTTGTCCCTGTCGCAGCCGCCTGTCCTCTGCAGTGCCCCCCAGGGGACGCTTGTGCTTCTGTGGGAAACTGCCTGGTGAGGGGCGGGGTGGCGGTGGGAGTGGGTGCATGACCAGCTGACCCGACACCTGCAGCTGAAGACATGGAGCACAGCGGCCATGCAGCGGCCGGGGTCAGAGGCCCGGGTCAGAGGCTGAGAGGAGCAGGGAGAGGCTGTGCACCGCCCTCACCGGTCCGCTCTCACACCCCACACCTCCCAGGCTGAGCTCTGCGCGTGGCAGTGAAGGAGAGGGTTGACAATTGGGGGGGGGGGGCATCAGGGTGAGGCATCCACCCCCGTGAAAGAGCCACATTCGGCCCGTAGATGTATGCGTGAGCGTGCTCACTGCAGTATTAATTATAACGTGAGAAACTGGAAATATCGCAGTGAGACGTTAAATTATGATTCTTCATGTGATCAAGTAATTTAAGTCAATTAAATATCTTGTTCTGTAAGGCCATTTAATGACATGGGAAAATGTTCATGGAATATTGAATGAAGAAATTTTCTTGCTAAGCAGTGCGTGTGATGATGGCAGTCTCATGGGGACGTCGCACGCGCACGTGTGCGTGCTGGCCGAGAGGGAGACTCTGAAACCTCCACAGTGGCCACTGCCTGTGGCTGTGTGACGTGTGGTTGACATTTGCTTTCCTTTGCGTGCGTTTCACAGTTTTTCTCGGATGACCGTAGTTTTATGGTAAGAAAAAGCATGGCGTGGAAACATTTGAATTATGTGACTCAGTTATGTGTGTCCTTTAAAAACTGGTAGTCTGTTTCTATATCGTTTCCTGGCTCAGCGTCATTTAGATTATTTTATTGTAGTCTTCCTTGATTTGTTCTTCTGATTGTGTATATTTAACAGAAGATTTCAAGGCAAGTAATCAGCAAATATTTACTAGGTACCTATGATGTCTAATAAATATGGTTTTGGTATGTGTTATTTACCATAAAAGCATTTATAATCTAAGTTAATATCATGTAGTAGAACTCCTTTGAAAATCATTTGCTTATTTTGTGTGTTAGCATTTAAACATTATATATTTTAACCTTTTGCCTATCATCTTTCATTTAAACTTGTTACCTGTAAAAATACATATATGTACAATTTAACTCCAGGAATTTATTTTTATTATTAATAATATAATGTATTAATACATTAATAATATATAAGGCACTGATAATGTATTATTAATACATTAATATATGTAAGGCATTATTAATAATGTAAGGCACTGAATGACTTCCTATTTATACATGTTATTTTATTTAACCTTCACAGCTACCAGTCCTTTACAATGGGGGCATCTTTCCTGGTTGGTATGAGTTAAATTATAGACTTCGGCATTTAGTTTAAAAATACCATTAATGCTCTTTTTTCAGTTTGAGAGCAGAGATCCTTTGACTTATTTTTAGCAATATAATTGCTGCACATATTTTTAGCAATATAATTGCTAGCCTTTGATATTATGCTTTTTGACATTTACGTTAAAAAATAAGAATTAGCTAATTTGTAAGTTATAAGGTCTCAAAAGGACAGTTCATTCTTCTTCCACACCTGTTAATGGTTCTATTAAAATTCTGAAATGGCTTATTAAATTAAGTGCAGTGTCAAAGGCTGATTGTCTCTCTCTGAGTTAGTCTGCATGACTTATGAGAGCATGACTTAAGAATGAGGTTTGAATAGCGGCCTGAAGTCAGCTTTTAGTATCTGTCAAGTGGTAATGATTGTAGACAAGACGCATTCAGAGAGCAGGCAGGCCACTCTCGTGCTGTTATAAAAGGTGCCTCTGAAGCAGATTCCGCGTCTCGTCCTTGAAACCGCCTGTGCACGTTTGCATCACACATGTGAGGCCCAGGTGCGCGGCCTGCATGTGCCCGCGCCCTGCATTCTGCCGGCTGGGTCGGAAAGCGGTAACTGAGTTGCGGCGGGAATGGTCATGCATGCGTGCGGTCCATGGGAGGCCTGTGCTGTTGGAGAATCAGAGGCCCGCGTTTTTCTCACAGTTTTTAACATTACGTTTCACTAGCCAGCGTCATTTCAGTGGGATGAGTGCGAGGGCCACAGTCTCTTTCATGCAGCGTGTCTCTTGAGCGCCTGCCGGGGTCAGGTGCCCTGTAACCCAGTGTTTGAATCTGAGCTGGGCGCCCCCTTGGGCGCAATGCATCTGGACATCCACACCCCTAATACGGTCATCGGACCCGCTGTGGAAGGAGGCCGTGAGGTTGCTGAGGATGCTCATCCGAGTGCTTTGCCTGCTCCCTGGCACGCTGTCGGGGCTCAGTGACCCTGGTGACGGTTGCTCATGTACACGGCAAGCTCTCCATGTGCCGGCGTGAGGGCGCAGGGAAGGGAGATGGCTGGAGATGAAATGATACTGCTGCCTGTGAAGCCCAGCAAGTTTTGAATGAACAAAATTTTTTTTTTTTAAGTCACAACAGTAGGATATCAAGTGTTTAGTCTGGAGTCATACTCTTCTCATTAATATAATGAGAGGCAGGAGCAAAGGTGGTTTGAAGACAGTTGGCTCTTCCCTCCTTCTGCTGGGAGGGCCCCTAGGCCTCAGCACCTGCTGGGGCCTTTGAAGGCTCTTCAGCTGTGACAAGGGAGAGTCCCGAGCCCCCTACTCGTAGGGAATCCCGCCGGTAGAATCAGGTCCATTTGTCTGAAAGGTGCCATTCGACAGGTGTTAAAAGAGGTGTGGATGTGACAGGTGACGAAAGAGAGACTTTTAAAAGCGGATTGTGGATTGCGTGTGTATCATATCCATTTCTGTCAAACCTCCAGAGCTTAACTTCTGGCTGTCAAAGGTATCATTTTGCTGGATATCCTGTTTCTTAGTAGGCAAAAATAGGTAACTCACATCTTTCCAACAGTTTCTATTAGGGCTCAGAAAAGATTACCTAGTAGTCATGTAGCTGGTGTTAGAGCAAGGCCTGAGGGCCCCAGGTGCATCTGAACAATGCCAGTGGGACCCCACTTGTCACCACATGCGAGGTGAGTGTCCACACCTGGCTGTGGCCTCATGTCCACCAGCCCTCCTCCCCCTCACTGCTATGGTTGCTGGTTGTTCAAACCCTCTGATCTGCCCTCAGGCCCCGTCCTTCCGACCTCAGCTCCTTTTAACCCTGGTGAACCCCACTTAGCACACCCCCGTCTCTGCCCCCTCGGCTTCCGGGGCAGCACTCTCTGTGGTCCTCCGCCAGCCTCCGGTCATCCTTCTCTGCCACTGCTGGTCTCTTCGGCCCTGAGTCCCTGTGGAATATTGGGGTCCCTTTGGTCTCTCCTGGCTTCCTGTAAGTGGATTCTTTTGCTGCTTCAGTGACAGTGACCCCAAATCTTTACCTGTCTGACTTTCTCAACTGTCCCTGGCCATCTTCCTTGGATATTCTGGACACATTTCAAAGTAAATGGGTGTGTTTTGGGTCCCTTACCTTCCCCCACAGATATCTGTTAACACTCTCCGCTGCTACTGTGAATGTGATGTCACCATCAGCCTCGTCTGACAGACAGAGCGTGTGGCCTCCTAACGCTGTCCTGGCACCACTGCTGTCCCCTTGGTCACCAGCATCTGCCCAGCTGCCTGAGAAAGGCCTCTCAAGTCTGTCTTTTTCTGTCCCCTGTACCTGCTTTACTTCAGGACACACTGGCCTCCGAACTTGGAGATAACTCCCTGGCCTGGGTTCGCCGTGGTAGCCACTACCCATGTGTGCTGATTGAAATGTCAGTCAACTAAGATTAGATAAAAATACAAATTTAGCTCTGCAGTCTCACAAGCTGCATTTCAAGTGTTCAGTGGCTGGTTGCTGGTGACCCTAATGGACAACACAGATGGGACGCCCTTGTCACTGCAGAAGGTCCTGCTGGCCCTCCTGTCCAGCCCAGCCCCCTGCCCCCAGCTCTCACGCCCTCCACTACGTCCTTCCTGTCGCCGCCAGGCTTCCCAGAAGCAGCGATCAGTTACAGCACCCCCTGCTTAGAAACCTCTGCTGGGTGCTGGATGCCAGCTGTGCCCTTCAGCAGGGCAGCGGGCCCTCCCTGCTACTCCCCCCCGCCCCCGTCGTCTCCTTGCCCCCCCCCATCATCTCCCTGTCCTCCACACAGGAACTCCGGCCCTCGCGCTCCAGCCCGAGGGTGGCCCTGCTCCTTCTGTCCCTCTGCACAGCCCCTCTCTGCTTGGAATGCCCCTTCCGCCCTGCAGTCTGCAGGCCTCCTGCACTCCATTGGCCTGTCGTGGCTTCAGGGCACTGTTCGCCCTGCTGGCCTCTCCCTTGGAGTGTTCTCTAGGGCGTGGTCTCTAGGGCGTGGTCTGCTATGGTTTTGTCTTTGATTTTCGGGATCGCTTTGTAAAACACGATGTACTCCCTCCTGTGGTGTTTTTTTTTCTTCTTCGTTTTATCACGGTTCAAATGATTTATTTTGGTGACTAGGAAGCAGAAAACATTTAACGTCTTAAGAGACAGAAACAGTCTGAGGGTCGACTTAGTTGGAATAACTCTTTGACAGTATGATTTGAGAGAATCGTTGAAAATGTAAAGACTACTTGAAAGTTTCTCATGTGGGGTTTCACTAACTTGGCTTGAAGGTTTTGGCATTTTGGGGAAAAAGTGTAGGTTTATTAAGAGAATTCATCATTAACCTGTGTTTCTTACAGTTTTTTTCCTGAATCTAGAACTATCCTCAAATGTGTCACCCCAAACAGAAATCTGGCTAAGACACAAAAAATCGAGAAGGCTTGTGAGTTTAAAGGGTTATGATTATTTATTCAAGAAGACTTTTCTGATTATTGGCATTTTGAATTATTCCTTTGTACGGTGCCCTGGAGGTTTTTCACTTGGGTGGAATACATTTTAAACTTGGGAGCGGTGCACCCTGGTAGGATTTCAGTGAGAGAGGAGGTGGAGGATGGGGGGGGGCATCCATTTCCAGGTAGGTGAGGATCCAGAAGCTGTTCCCTGGAACTCCCCTTCTTCACCTGTCACCTGTCCCCTGAACTGTGCACACAGACACGTGGGGAGCGTCTCAAGGGCCCTGAGTCTTGGTTGGAAGGTGGCTGTCTAGACAGGGCTGTCTTCGTCACCGTCTGTCCCAGGGCCTGGCCTGGGGTGGCCTGGTCTGGGGCGGCTGGGCTGGGTCTAAGTTAACTCCCCACAGTACCCTCTGTGCATGGTGGTTCCCCTGCTGTCCCTGGAGGTGCAGCTGGGGACTGCTTCTGGAACACCCCCCCACCCCCACTCCCTGTGCATGTCTCTCAGGCACCACTGGTCACAGGAAGCCCGTTGCTGATGCTGTGCCTTGGGGAGGAGTGGAAGTATTTTTGTCCCGAGAAACAATGTGTTCATGGAGGCCGGCATGATTGGATCACATGTTATGTAACCGGCTTCTGGGATGGCGCAGAGGATGGCCTTGGCTTGTCCCGGCTGCGGGGCTGCAACCTGGATGTCCCAAGGGCCCTCCTTTCTTCCTGGGCTTCCTGTGGCTGCCCGCTCTGGGACCGGGGTGCTCTGCGCAGCACTCAGGGTCAGAGGTGGGCCACACTGTCATCCAGCAGGCGTCTCTTTAATTCAGGTTGTCATCTGTTACAGGAAATTACATAAACAGACACTTTAGGGCAAAAAAACCCCAAATCAAACCAACCAACCAACCAGCTTCAGACAGCAGGGATTTGGTTCTTGGCCACTGTAGCGACCTGTCTCATCTGGCCACACCCAGCTCCCGGTCCAGGGACCAAACCTTGGCCCAGAGGAGGCACACGTGTGGAGTCACCAGAATAAGCTAGAAATGCTTGATTGAAAATAACAGGTAATGTTTATTTTGGCCCTCACTTATTAGGGAAGAGAACTAGAAGAAAAAGTTGATTTCATAATTTTGTTTTCAGAATATGCTTTCTTATTTTGCTTAATACAGCCCAGCACAGATATGCAAAGAAATGATTTTTAAATTGTTGTGGTAGCTCTTGTCACCAGCACTGCCCCTTGCTTTGGAAACACACAGTGGCGGTCCTGCATCCTTGCAGAGCTCAGCTTCACGTCCTCCGTCATCCCTGGCCAGCATCCCCTCAGCCTGTGGCCTTGTTTCAGGGCCGGTCCAGGGCCATGGTGCCCCTTGGAAAGCGGTAAATGCCAGCACGGATCATTGGCCCCGGTTTCTGGCAAGGGCCCTGCGTATGCACGCGTTTCCTCCCTGATCACTGGTGCATCCCTTGTTTCAGTTTTCCATCTGATAAGTCTGAGTCACACATGTTCGGGAAGCTGCTTATCTTGGACAGGAGATGCGCAGGTAGATACTGCTTCACCTACAGGCTTCGGGAATGGTTTGTCGAGCGCCTCTGAGCCACACCTGTCTGCAGAGCCTTCTCCGACTGCGTCCTGGCCTTCCTCTGGCGGTGCGATGATAGTCATTTACTGCGGCAGGAGGCTCAGGTCTTGTTCCAGTCTCTGGTACAGCAGGAGGCTCTGCTTAGGGCTGCTGCAGGGGACCCGGGAGGGGCTGGTCTTGGGGCTCAGGCGAGGCAGCCCTGCTCCAGGGCCCTCGCCTTTATGAACCTCTCGGAAGCTGTCACATGCTTCCAGCCATAAGCCACATGGGGTGGTCACCTAGGGGCGCACACTGGATTGTGGGGTTCCGGGGTTTGGTAACACGTTTGGATCTGATTGTGTAAGTAGGTGAGACAACTTCCTGTAAACGGTAAAACTTTGCCATCGGCCAAAACTCTTACTGGCAGAGGTTTGCCGAGAAGCTGTCAGGGCTCTGCTGTCCTGAGTCCTCCTGCCGAGTGGGGTATTAGTGGGCCGCCAGGTGCAGGAAGCAGCCACTGGGGTCTGTCAAGCCGTCACCAGCTTCAGTGTGCATGGCATGGCCTCAGTGGCTGTGTTCCAGGGGACCACCAGCAACTCTGTCATCTGTTTAAGTCAGAGTATGGCCCTGGCTTGTGTGGCTCAGTGGATTGAGCACTAGCCTGCAAACCAAAGGGTGGCCAGTTCAATTCCCAATCAGGGCACATGCCTGGGTTGCAGGCAAGGTGCCCAGTAGGGGGCGTGCAGGAGACAACCACACATTGATGTTTCTCTCCCTTTCTTTTTCCCTTCCTTCCCCAATTTCTCTAAAAAATAAATAAAATCTTAAAAAAATAAAATAGAATATGTAATCCAAATGCAGGACCGCCAACCCCATATTCCATTCCAGTTTTAAAGCACGTGAGCAGGGCCCCTTACCTGGCGGCCACTCACTGTTTGCTAAGCGGAGTAATGATGCTACTGGATCGGATGGGATTCAGGTTGTCCAGAAATTGCTTGGTCAGCAGCTATTGCATTAAATTGAAATGAACAGGCTGAAAACCCCTGAAGTTTGGAAGTCTTTTACTGGGGGGACGGTGTCACATCCTTGGGATCAGCTGGGGTCAGAGATTGAACTTGTCTCATGAATGGGTCTCAGCGCCGCCAGCTTCGCCGCAGGAGGTCAGCACGCTTCCTGCTCGAGCGGCACCTGAGAACGTCATCTTGGTCCCTCTCGCAGTCTGGCTGACCAGTCTCAAACCTGCCATCTGCATGGTGTCTCCGATGCCTGCTGGATGAACTGGAAGACAACGGGTGTCTTTGAATCGGGCACAGCCGCCTTTTTAATGGACTTTGACTGAACAGAGAGCGTTTGTCTCGGAGAAGCAGGTGATGAACTTGAGGCGCTCCTGACGGGCCGAAGCTGGGGTTGCTGGGGTTGCTGCACCGCACTCGGGTTGCTGGAAGAGGCGATGGAAGGCTCTCGCGCAGAGAACAGATACTCGGGAGGAGGAGCTTATTTACACAGCGGAGTACCTTCTCCGATGCCTCAGACTCTGCCTCTCCGAAAGGAATTTGTGTTTGGGCTCTGGTTCCAACTCTGAAGTTTGCAAGTCCCTATTGTCACTACACGGCCAAGAGCAGTCTCCCTGCCTGGACCATGACAACTGTGGCCTGAGTGATTCCGCTGACTCCCAAATCGAATCTTGTCACTTCTTTGCATGGAAGTCCAGGCCTCTGACTGTCACCCTAAGGGCTTTTGTTCCCAGGCCTGTGCTAAACCCATTGTCCCCACCTTGAGCCTTACCACCCAGACCCTTCATCCTGCCTAGCTTCTCCAGGGGGCTGCCTCTCCTGCCCACATGCTCTCTTTTCTGCCATGGGCCCTGCTTGGCCAGCTCCATCACCCATCAGTTCTCAACTCAGACCCCAGCTGTACTGATATGATAATTAAGCGTTCTTCAGTGCTGAGAACGTTTTCCAGCCTGCCTCTCTCCAGTTCTGGCCTCTGCCCTGTCCTCCCTGAGCATCTCTGTCGGCCCACCAGGCACGTGTCACCACTGTGTCCGCTTGTGGAGTCACCTCTTTCCCTCCTAGGCCACACACTTTGGGGGACAGAGACCAAGTGACTGTCCTACTTACCATTTGAGCCTCAGTTTCCAGCACAGTGCCGAGACATGCTGGGCAGTCAGCACGTTTTTGTGAAATGAGGGAGAGTATGAGTATTTCTTATAGATCACAAGTGTGTCTACTGTATTAATAGCCACCTTTCAGACATGCCAATCATGGCGCAAACTCAGGTATCCCAGTGTGGGCTGATGGATGCCGTGGTTTAATTTTAGCTGTATCCACAAACTCAAGAATAGGAGGTTGCTGTGTCCCTTTGGGAAGTGAAGTGGGTACTGTCCCCCCTGTCACAGATGTTGGGGGCCCTGGGATGCTGGGGAGTAGCTCCTTCTCTTCCTGCCCACGCTTTGGCAGAGTTGGAAACCGCATACAGTACAAGTAGAGACGAAAACCCTCCTCTGCTGATAGAGACTGAGCTGGAAGGCCGGTTCATGGTGGCCCTGAGATGGCCCTGCTGACAGAGTGTCAGCGTTCGGTCCCGGGGGCCTGGAGGGCCATGGTCTCGCCGGGTCAGGCCCTCCACCTTCTCGGGGGTGAGCGAACCCTGGGGTTCACTAATGTAGCCCCGCCCGGGGAGAAATGAAGAAGCACTTCTCAGGAGCGGGGGTTCTTACAGACTCTTCTTCCCTCTAGTGACGGCTCCGCCATCAAAACCAGTCAGCTGTTGCCTGTCCAGACACACAAACCATGGTCTGTGCACGGCTCGTTAAACTCCAGTAGTGAAGCACCCTACGCTTTCTCCATACGAACTTGGGTATTTTAGAATGTATTAGTTGACCCAAAAAAGATTACGTAGGAAATACCTTAACAGTTTTTTTTTTTTTGGGGGGGAGGGATCAATTCTGAATGTTTCCTATTAGTGTAAATGCATTCAGTGAGCAAAGGATCATGTTAGGGTCCCTCCTTGTTTGTGATTTGGGGCCCAGCTGTACTGATTTGATTAAGCTCTGACTCCGAGTCCCCTTCAGCAACAGAAGGACCGGTGGCAGAGTGAGTTTGGAGTCCGTCTCCATTACAGGAAACATGGGTCGGGAGAGGATTTCCCCATGGCCACGAGCATGCTGGGGACTCCTTGGTGCCCTTCTGTCTGGTGCAGTGTCAGGCAGGAAGACCGTGGGAGCCAGAGGGAAAACAGGGAGGTCGGGTGTGCAGTCTTTCCCACGGCGGCCTGGAGGGAGCCCCAGTACAGCCTAGCAGGGCCCGCCCAGGCCCAGCTGGCACCTGGGCTGGTTTCGAGGAAGACTTTTCTCCTCTTCTTCCTCCTCTGTCTTTGCGCTTAGCCACCACCCTCACCCCATCTGCAGCTTAAAACCTGCCTTTAACTCTCCTTAGCCAGGTGTGTTCTGACAGTCTCCTCGGTGAAGGGAGCGGCTTTGAAACTGACAAGGGAGTCACACTTCTTTCCCAGCCGTGACCTTCTGGGGTGCTTGCCAGCCATTGTGGAGGACGGTATCGCGCTGGTTCTGACTCAGCATTTGGCGGGGACCCATTCGATCCCCTAGACTAGTATTTGAATGGCGATTTCCATTTGTTTATCATGAAACAAGGACTTTTCCTTTGAAATTTTTAAAGGAATAAAATTCACATTTCAGATGTCTGCAGGTCAGGTTTTCCTTTTTAAAGAAGCACGCTGATGGGAAGAAAATGGTCGTTCACTGCACGGACTTTAATTCTGAAGGTGCACATATGCATGTAAATATACCCGCCCCCCCCCCCCGGAAGTTAACATACACACTCTGGAAGTCTGGGTTCTGGACACCCCTGATGTGCAGGGGGCACAGCAGATGACTCCCCAGCCTCAGCCTGGGGTGAGCCAGGTGGGGCGAGATGAGTGTGCTGGAAGAAAGGGTCCAGACCCCCGGCTCCTCCTCTTTGGGAGGAAGGTGACAGCTGAAAAGAGTCAGGGTTGCCCAGAGGCAGACGTGACCGCTGAGCCCAGCGAGTAGTGTGCCTCTGACCTTCGCCTCTCCTTGACCCTGTTCCCCTTCCCCGGCATGGAGCCCGGTGTGGGGGGCGCAGGGGGATTGCTTCGGGTTGGACTTACCGCTACATCATTAGGGACCCTGCCCCTTTTGTCTCTCATGGTGTAATTGTTTTAGCCCGTTGCTGAGAGTGAGGCTTTCTCCCCCTTCCCGTGGCTTTGTGCTCCTTGCACTGGAGGTCGAATGAGAGGGGGTGAGGGCTCTTTGTGTGCATGAAAGGGAGCAGTGACAAGAAAGACACCGTTGAGACCCAGCTAGACCCCTCCCTCGCTAGCCGTCCACCAGGGATCCCACCAGCAGGGTAGCTTTATGCTGAGTGACAGGGTGGCGGGACAGTTGGCAGCAAGGCGATGCATGGGGAGGGCGGGCCCACTGGGAACCGGGTAGGGCCGACTTCAGAACGTGCGCCTTCCCTGAGGTTCCTTCTGTGTCTTCGCAGACTCAGCTGCACTTTGGAATCATCATCATGGGAGAAGGGGGGTGCATTTGCAAAACCACAGATGTGGGGGCCCCACCCCAGAGATTCCGGTTTAGTTGGAATGGGTGCGGCCTGCACTTCCCAAAGCCCTTCAGAGATCCCGACCTGCAGCCTGGGCTCAGGGTGGGGGGCTCCCTTCCCCCACAGCAGGAGCACCTGCGGGAGCCGAGCTTGTTCTCTGAGCATCTGGGTTATTGTAGTCTCCATGATTTCAGGGGCTTTAGTTTTTTAAAAAGTTCGGTGGCGTTAGATAGTTTCAGGAGAGATTGTGACTAGTTCACAGTTTCTGATGACTGAATCAAGAAAGAGCCTCTTAAATGTAGGTGACTCAGCCACTTCGGGCTGTTGGGTCAGGAGAAGTGCGGCGAGAGAGTGCCTTAGAGCCTGGCTGTAACCCTAAAACCTTCCCGGGTAGTTAGAAGGAGGCTGGGCAGGGAGCATCGAACCGACTCCCTGAGCTCTGGTCCCAGGTGTTTCTCCCAGGAAGAGAATGGAGACAGACGTTTCCGGAACAGAGTGTGTGGGCACCATTGCTGCAGACAGAGCTCTTGGAACATGAGGTCAGGAGTGGGGCTCAGGGGAGGACCGCTGCCTGGCTGCAGGTCCCCACCCCGTGTTCTTTCCTTGGTCAGCACCGGCTGCTAGTTGTGTCCACTCACTCTGTCCACATGGCCCCTCCCCCACCTAGCCACTTCCTGGCCCTAGCTACATTCTTTCCCCCCTCCTTTGATTCTGTTTTACATTCGCTTGTTATGTTATCAGCGCGTGGGAGAACTGGTTGTCACTTTGTTGGGATGCAGGGTGCGGTGAGTTCATTGAAAAACTGAAGGGACCCAGGGCCTAGAGAAGTAGTGGGGGCTGGGCCAGGGAGACAGGAGGTCAGAGACCACCAGAGGGTCAGAGGTCCGGCCCTCGGCCCAGTGGCCAGGGAGGCAGCTGAGCAGGGCTGCCTGTGTGGTCAGCACTGACCATCAGGTGAACGAGGCAGTGCTCACCCCAGCGGAGTCTCTGCCCTTGACATGTCCACAGAGAATAAACACCCCTTCAGTCCGATGGTCCCCCTGTTCGCCTGTTAAGTCAGTTCTTCTGAAGATCATCACCCAGCTCCACGAATGTTGCTTGTGTCACGGGCAGATTTTTTTAATGGGGTATTTTTGTGTTTGTTTTGGAGGATCTCTGTTTTTTCATTTTATTTTCACAACCATTCGGACAAGACGTGCCACTCTGCTAACTTTCAAGGTGCCTAGCAACGTTTTGCAGATCCTTTGGGATGTCTCTCGTCATTTTAGCGGAACCATAATAACTTACTTAGGAAAAGCGCCTTAGAGGTAGTGAATCCGTTCTAAGAGTTATTTCAGAATTCCTGATTCTACAGAGCTACATTTTTGATGTAACATGGCTTGTAGGTCCGGCCTCTAAAGGAACGGCCCTAGTGACTCTTCAGCTCACTTGTGGGAATATCTCACAAGCAGGCTGGTGTACACACCCAGCCACAAGGCTGCGTGCACGGAGCCCCTCCTGGCCTGTCTCCTGGCCTTGACCTTGGCCTGGGCCACAGCAGGGACTCGCAAACACGGCCCATCCTTAGGCCTCTCAGGAAGCAAATGAACGTTTCGTGACTGTAAGTCCGAGTTTGACCAGAGAACTGAACGTTTGAAAAGCCTCTTTGTGGGATGGGGGGCATTTCACTCAGAACCTTCAGCGAAGACTTCTCCGTTGTTTCTAAAGTGTCGTTTGTGTTTAAGGGTGTGACCTGAGATGCAGTGAGGTGTGCTGCCCCGAAAGACGTGTCTTCAGAGTCACCGTGCAGCTGGCGCCCGAGGTTCCCGGGGAGGCTCGGGGTGCGCTTTGCCTGCACGAGTCCAGCCCGGCGCTCGGGCCGCCCTGGAGACTCGGACTCGCTCGAGGTTAAGAACTGAAGGGACCGATTTCCTTCATTTCTTCCAATGAGCTCGGCCCCTCCTCCATTTTTCTAGTGTAGGACCCGAGAAGGGACTTTCATTCAAGTATGAGCTGAACTTTGAAGCATCAGTACTCATTCTTATCTTGTATTAAGAAATTAGTCTTGTTGCTAGTTTTCTGAGGTTCTTTAAGGAGGTTGGAAAGGCCTGAAAAATAATTCTTAAGAAAAATCCCAGGAACCTGATCAGTTGACCAAGTTTTTGGGTACCAATGAACATTCCTGCCTTTGACGGCCGAGAACGTGTTTCTTCTTTCTCTGATGGCTGAGACAGGGTCCTAGTGTCCTAGGGCCAGTGGTCTATCAACAGCGTGATGCATCAGCTTTAGTTTTATTGTCACGTGTAAACCAGAGGGTGTTTTGATTCAAAACCAGCAGTCTTGATTTATAATAGGATATGCCCATTGTTTCTCAGATGTGAACATATTCGGGGCCACGATCCTGTCCCACCAGGAGGAACCTGTGCAAAAAACAAGTGGCAGGTGGCCCCACTCGGCTCCCCCGGTTCAGATGTGTTTACCTCCGGAGATGGAGCGAAAGTAATTGTATCTGGCAGATAGTGGAGTAGCACGGGCAGCCCTGCCAGTTTTCGGCGGCTTCTATCTGTGCCGCTTCCCGTTTTAATTCAGACAGTAAGTGTCTGCAAATGTCTGTGCTAAATATTCCTCCTGCTCTCAGACGCGGCGCGTGTTTCTAAGAACGGATGGTTCCACATTCCTCTCTGTCGCCCCTTTCTCTGGTGGTTTATTTTCAGTAGTAAATTAGTGCAAATAGAGAACTCAGCCATCTTTTTCTCCTGGACCTGGGGGCCACTTTTTAGCAGTGATTAGTGGCAAAGCGGAGACAGGGCCCAGGTCACTGACTCAAGGGGACAGTCCCCGGGATGCACCCGTGGGCATTGGCCCTCAGCGGCAGGTGATGCCTAGAGGCCCAGGCTGTTGCCACGTAACTGTTTTTATTTCTTAACATATTCCTAGTAAATTAAAAATTAAAACAGGAGAGATGACTGCAGGCCCTGTGAAGCGAGGATCAGTTGGAACAGCTCTAACCTGTCAACTGTTTATACAGAAATAACCTCTGCTCACTGGAAGCCTGGTGGCGGGGGTGGGGGGGGGCGTTTGTTTGGGGGGGGTGTTGGCACCAGGGCCCTGAGCATCTCCCTCATTTCCATAAGGGACGGCAGCTCCTACACTTCCTTGGCCTCTGCCCTATTGCAGCCTCACTGTGGGGGCCGGAAAGCAGAAAGAAAGCCACGTCAGGGGGCCGACTGCACCAGGGGCCTGGAAGGACAGCAGAGCTTCAAGACAAAAGCCAGAGGCAGACAAGCCAGACAGTCACACAGGTTACTGGTTAAGCCAACCTCTGCCGGCGGACACAGCTGGGTGCCACCCGTCCCTGCGCCCCGCTGGGGGCAGCTGGCTGGGGAGGGCTTTCCTGGCAGGTCCCTCAGAGCTCTGAGCCCCCCACCCCCAGTGCCCACCCAGCCCAGCTGCTGCTCTGCACCCAGGATCCACCCAGCCAGGGGCAGCAAGGACGGGCCTGGGAGAGTGGCGGCAGCCCTGTCCCAGTTAGTCACATGTGACAGGATGGGTTCCAGCTCCCCGCCGACCAGTGTGGAAAATGTCTGGCCTCTCTCTTAAACCCCTTCCCTGAAATATAAACAGTTGAATTATTTTCCAGTTTAGTCAAGGAAGTAGAGGGTCACATGGGGAGTATTTTTGTAATAGGCAGAGCCACTCATTTGGGGTTGCTGAGTCTTTCCATACAAACACACGTGACTGTTTTCTTGTGGTTCCCATTTGGGCTGATGCCTCACATAGCGCCCTCCACACAGGGCGTTGGGGGGTCGGGCAAGGCGGGGGGTGGGGGGTGATGGCGAGCGCTCTGTCATCCCCCGCCCCCGAAAACCAACCCATACCTACACCAGCCGTGTTCTGGGTCTTGTCCTCTGAGCAGCCCCTCAGCTCCATCAGGGTGTGATGCCTTTGTTCTGACCTATACTGAGGAAGCTCTCACAGAACAGTTCTCCCCGTTCCAGTTGTCCGTTCAAGCTGACAGATTTCCACTCTCCCTCTAAAGGGTTACTTCTCTCCCAGGTCCTTTGTCTAGTGCCTGGTAATGAAGTCACTGTTTGATATTGTGACTTTGACCTGCTGTTAGTTGGAAGGTCTCACCCTCGTCACTGCAGGGCCACTTCTGCTGTTCTGTGGCCGTGCAGGGATGGGAGGAAGGAAGGCAGAGACGTGGGCCACGACTTCTGGGGCAGGACCCAGCGCTGCATGCGTGTCTAAGCAGGCTCCCCCATAGGAACTGGGTAGGTCTGGGTCAGAGCGCACACCTGGCTTCAGGTGCACCGAGTTCTCCCCTCTGCGCTGCCCTCTTCCAGAACAGAGTATGTAGGGACTCGGCATCCCTTTCTTCCCCCAGGGGTCTTGCTCATGTTGCCACTCTCACTGAGTTCAGCGCCTCTTTCCCTCTCCTCCTCCTTCAGCTTTTCAACTTGGCTGAATTGTTGGTCTGTGCTCCCCAGGCTGCAGCTGTGCGCAGAAGTAGACTGAGCCTCAGTGAATCCCGTTGCTCAAAGTGGCGGCACTGCGTTTCAGAGAAACGGGATTCGTCGTCAGGGCTTCTGGACATGAATTCTTGCTTGGAGCAGTCCGCCTGGTAGACATAGAGGTGGGAGTGTGTCGGGACGGGGAGACGAAGACGGGTGTGCACCCCTGGGTGCCCAGGGTCCTTTTCCCTGGTGGGCAAGGGCAGGGAGAGGTGGCAGTCCCAGGAAGGGGCCATCCGGCATCGCTGTTGCAGGGACCTCAGCCGGCCCTCCGAGGAGGCCTGTGCTGGGCAGGGACAGGCTTTGTGTGCGTGGGGTTTTGGTCCCAGAGAGGCTGAAGGTTGAGCCGCTGCGGGGCTGTCCGTTTAGTTGGGCGGGTATTGTCTCAGGAGTCAGAAACCTCACTCCCTTCTCTCGGGCTCCTGTACGTTCCCGTGGGCAATGAGCTTTTTAAAATTCTTCCTGGACGTCAGCCAGGCTGCTTATGAGTGAGGGGGCACATGTGACTGTCCATCGGTCTTTTTGGGTTCAGGACAATGGATTTGTGCTGAGATCTGCAGAGTAACGTTGTGGAGTTCACAGAGCGTGGAGGGAAGATCTGAGCGGAAAGCATCACCGTCCGGGGTCCAGGGGAAAACAGGTCTTTGCCCGTTTAAGTGTCTGACAACTGCTTTATTTGTAGATTGCTCCTAGGATATTTTTAGAATTGAGCACCTCACCTTAGGTTTCCACTCATTGTGATCCCTCCACAGACGTTAAAGGGGACGGAGAAGTGAGACGGGGGAAAAAAAATTCTGCAGAGCTAAGCCCAGCTGAGTCTCACTATGGTAATTAATTGGCAGAAAATCAATAATTCAGCGAGAAGTCTCTCAGCCAACGGTGGCAAAAGACAACACAGTGGGTTTGGGAGCCCGCACAAGTGTCCGTGGGCTAATTGGGTGCATTTACATACGGCGTCACTGTAGTGTCATCCGACTAGTCACTCGGGAAGGTCGCAGATTAACGGAGGCCCGGATGTTTAAATACTTCCGCCGTTTGTCCCGGAAGAGAAACCACAACTCGTGTGGATTTGCTTTAACGGATTAAAGTGGAGCCGCTTTCTGCGTTGCCGTCTGCCGACGAAGACACCTCAGCTCACCTGCTGTCTTCGTGTCTTACACTGTGTCCTCGTGGGAGTCACCCTCAGAGTGTTCCCCGAAGGTCGTGGTTCTCAAAGGTTTCTCTCAGGGCATTGGAACACTCTTAGGAGCTGGCGAGGCCTCAAGGGCTTTTGTGCGTGTGGGTTGTACCTGTGGATATTTGTCCACAGGAGAAGTAAAGCCCAAGAGATTTTTACAAATCATTATTAAATTAAAAATAATAATCCACCTACTACATATTAACATAAGTCCTGTTTCTGTGAAACAGTGCTATTTTTTAAAAAACCAAATGGAATCTTAGTAAGAGTGTGTGTTTTAATTATTACGCTATCCTTACTATCTGGCATAGCAGACAGCTGGGTTCTCACCTCTGCACCCGCGCTCGCTCGGATGTGGCGTGTTGTTCCAGCGGCCGCGTGTGAAGAGGGCCAGCCTCGCACAGCTAATGTCATGGCTGGGGAGAGGGGGGCTCGTTTCTTTCTCGATAGTTGTGGGTCTTCTTCGATCCTGCACTAACAAGCAAGTGGCAGTTTCCTAAAGGCTGGTTGGAATGTAGATTCTGAAACCATGTCTAGGAACTTACTTTTTTTTAATCCTCACCCGAGGACATTTTTTCATTGCTTTTTAGAGAAAAGGGGGTTGGCGGGGGAGACAGAAACATCAATGCGAGAGAGAAGCATCGATTGGTTGCCTCTCGTACATGCCTGGACGGGACCGAACTGCAATCCAGGCACGTGCCCTGACTGGGAACTGAACCTGCAGCCTTTCAGTGACAGGCCAACGCTCCAGCCAGCTGAGCCGCGCTGGCCCGGGCCTTATCTCTGAACTTTTAAACCCTCTTCTGTGTATGACTTTAAGTGTCATGCGTTGGCCATTTAAAAGAAATATCCCTAATATTGATACATTTCATTTTGCAATGTCAAAAAATTCATATCACCAGTTAATTAGAAAAGTCTTTAAATGTAGGACAATTACGGAATTTACAGTGGGTCTGGTTATATGAGTTTCACAAAGTCTGATTTTTGCGTAAAGCTTGAATCTTATTTTATCAGTTGTTTTCCTTGGAAAAAAGGCCAGTTTTATTCCTGTTTCTGCCCATAAGATATCTACCAAACAGCCGTGTCTGCATAACCACAGTCTGTGTTCCACTTTCCAGTGGAAGGTGATGTTCCCTGAAGAAGGCAGCTCCCCTCCCTGCTCCGTCTCAGGTGTGTCTCCTGGTCTCACCTGCATGGCCATGCCTGGCGTGGCTGCGGGCTTCCCGTTCCTTCCCTAGACTGCTGGGGAAAAAGTGTGTCCCTCAGGACAGCGACTAGATAAAGTTAATTATCCCTGTTTTTACTTCTCATCAAAGGCATCGAGCCCATCTTTTCATCTGTTTATTTCATCTGTTTATTATTACTTGGTGGTACAGTTACAGGTACAGGTGCCACTTTCTGGCTTTGGGGCGAGGCACCAGGTATGGTTACTTTTCCGTTATGGTGAGAGTAGTTTGGCCCATGGCCCGCGTTTTTGAGACCCATTGCTTAAGACCCATGAGAAAGGTGCTGAATGAAGCAGAAACTCAACTCCATCTGTGCCGACAGAGTAGCCATGCAAACGGGCTGTGCGCAGGGGCTGGTGGGTGGGTGTGGGACTCACTGGGGGGGTCGGCTGCTGTGTCCTGATCCCTTGGTCAGTGCCTCCACTCATATTGCACACTTAGTAGGTTTTTGAAAAACACATTTGTCACGTGATTTTTTTTCTTGTTTTGTAAAAGCAATACAAGAGTGGGGGCATGGGGCGGCATTGCCCCTCTTCCCTCTGCCCTGCCGTCCGGCAGTCTTCTTTAGCTACCTGGTCCTTGTGGTCTGCTTCCTGTCCCATCAGGGCCCCTGCTGCCAGCTTGGTGGAGCCCCCCCAACAGCAGTAACCGTTACCTTTGTGGATGTTGGCTCAGAAAGCTGGCCTGGCTTTCCCCAGTCGGGAGATGTGCCCAGTGTAAGGACGGAACCGGCTTGGGCATGACCTTGGCCTGGCTGTGTGTGTCACCAACTCCTGTCTTCCTGGTGTTTTTGCACTGGGACTAGGTGGTTAGGCAGTTTCTTTTGTTTTCTGTGTGAAGTATCAGAAATGTGTTCTCCTTGCGTGCTCCCAGGAGAGAAGGGTGTTCGTGCCTAAAAAAACACCTTGTCATTTCTGTCAGTGAGTTCCTGCATTCTTAGATTGACCTGGGGGCACGGAGGACTACTTTATAGTTCAGTGGGCCAGAAGTGCTGCCCCGTCTCGTTTGTTTGTTGTAAGTGTAAGTCACTCTGGGTGGCCGGAGCTGACGCTTTGCCCCACTGCGTGTTCCTGTCCATTCTCTGATCCATGGGCAGGGGCCACAGGCCCCCGGGAGCCCCCAGCCGAGTGCTCAGGCTGGATAGGGCCTTCAGAGCCTCTGGGACCAGTCAGGCCCCTTCAGCCACTCTTTTCCTCAGAAACCCCCGGTCGTCCAGGCATTGCGGAGAGGAGGTACTTGTCTAGATAAAATGAAAATGTCTGATGAAATATTAATGGAAACGTTATTGGCTGTCTGCTCCTGAAGGTGGGCTGAGAGAAGCCGAGACATCTATTTCACGATTGTCTCTTTGACTGTGCCGCGATAAAAACGCCGAAGGACTGCGGCGAAGCCCGGGCCCGCCCTGTCGCCGGCAGAGCAGACGGGGCTCCAGAGGGTCAGGGTCTGGGCTTCGCTCTCACGTGGCTTTCCTGGGTTCACCGGTGCAGCCACGCCACGTAAACGTGACCTTTCCGTGCTGGCCTTTGTTCTGAAACATGAGTCCAGCCCTGTCCCTACGTGGTTTTCTTTTACTACTGTTGTTATTCCAGGGGTGCCACCTTCTCCAGGCTTGCTCATCGCGCTTTGCTTGCTCCAAGCCCGTGAGATATTTCATTCAGCTTCAGCGTTCACTGTGCTTGCAGGGGCGTGGCCTTTGGCCCCTGTGCCAGGTGCTTCGGTTTGCACGCCCGGCACCAGGCTCTCAGGACCCTCTGCACTCTGCTTCTTCCTCCTCCGGCTGGGCAGTTTCCGGGAACCCTGTTAGGAGGACTCTTGCAGGACTGTCTTCCTCCTCCATTCTCTGTGTGTTGTTTCGTTGTTGCATTTCTTTATCTTCTGTGTGCACGCAGAGCTTCAGCTGTCAGGCTGTGGGTTCCTTTGGAGTGGGAAGAAGTTCTCAAGGTGAGCAGAACAGGAAGGGAGGGAGAGGAGGAGAGAGGATATCAGAGAAGATTATCCTTTGATCAGTTTCCATCCATGCAAAACTCCTAAGCCCGGCCTGTCGGTTTCTTTCCCCCAGTTAGTTATGAACTGTACGTCTTCCTGTGTGTGGGTATAATGCGGCCGGCATCATTCTTTGGTGATAGGATGACCACGTCTGTAGATGAGGTCACCCTCTGGGCAGGGTAGGGGGGGGATGAAGGGTCTCAGCTAGGTAGGAAGCATTATCATCTACAAAAGTATACTTTGCTGCCCATGTTTGTTGAATTGTCATCTAAATAAAGGTGCATATTGGTACAGAGGAAACTGATGGATGTTTTCTCAAACAGCAGGTAACTGGGATGGATGATTACTTACTCTCTTTGATTATGTTCCAAATAAAGATCTGCATCTTGGTGGAGGAGGCACAGGGTCGTCGAGAACCCGGGCAACACGAAGCAGAAGGGCTGAAGTGACGGCAGAGCCACACGATTTATTGTGTTAAATGCACGTCCACCAGACGCTGTCCTCTCCGCCGGACCCTGTCCTCTCTGCCGGGCATGACTGCACGGTGACTGAGTAACTGCACTGTCAGATTTATTTCTTCTCTCCTAATTGGAGTCAGGCCTGTAAGTGAGAAATCTTGACCAGTGTATTTTCCCTTTTTCACTTTTCTTCTGTCTGGTTTGCCCAGCTCATCACAGATTTTCATCTGACGTTTTACGTAAGTCATATTTAAGTGTGATTTAGGAAGTTCATCTAGTAACAGGGCCTGTCCGTTTCAGTGTCAGAGCACAGACACAGCGTTAGCAGCCAGACTACCAGCTGGGGCGTTTCCCCCTCCTGTGGACACCTCCAGTCACTTGTTTGAGTTTAGACTTCCTTAGTTTATTGTGGTTGCTATGAGTACCTGTCCTAATAATGCATGCCTTACTCTTTCTTTTCATTGATTTATCGAGTACATTTCAGGTATGTAACTAGATTCCCCCTATCTTAAGATGGTATTGTGGCGCCATTACGTCAGAAGACCTGTGCGGAGAGTGTTGGGGACCAGGGCTCCCTGGGAATGTGCTGTTAGATCGTGGGTGCGCCTGAGGTTGGATCTGCTTCTGGTGTAACAGATACACATGACCATGGAAAGGGACGCACTTTCTTACTTGTGATGTTTGGCCGGTCGACAAGGAAATGGTGAAACAAACAGGCAAATGACGAGGGGAGGACATTTGTCGGTTGTGCATGCCATCCAGCGTCCTCTTTCTTCCTGGGCAGGCCTGCTTGCGGTGACGCACAGGATCTCACCGCAGACACCTGCCCGCAAGTGAAATGATCCTTCTTCTTCTCATGTTAAAACTGTTTCATTACTCATTGTGGTGTGCACGCTGTGCAGGGGAGACGGGTGTGTACAGGCGATCCCGCGACTTCTCGCTGCTCCACCCGCTACCTAGGCAAGTCTGATAAATCGCACTTGGGTGTGTGAGCACCACAGCCTGGGCAGGAGCTGGAGGGTGAGGCCAGGGAGGCTGCTGGGGCGAAAGCTCAGGCTTTGAGGTCCCTGTGGAGCAGTCCCAGCCTTTCAGTTCTCGGCGTGGCAGGGATGTGTGGCTTCCGAAGGGTCTTCCTGATTTATCTTGCTTGTGGGAAATGCTGAAAGGGCCCAGACCATTTCCTAAACCACATCAAGGCCACCTCAGCAGTCAGGGCACCTTAGTTATTTACTCCTAAAAAGTGAATGTAACAGAGAAAATTAATGTGATAGATTTAGGGAAAGGGATAAAGACTTTGAACTAATCTCTCCATCGTCGTCAGCAAATGTTTTGGAACACAGGAATCTGGCCTGCTCGTGATTACTCATTTCTCCAACTATTTATTGATTAAGTGTTATGCCTGAGGCTCTGCTCATTAAGAACTCGGAATTGATGGCAGCAGACATCTCCCGATAAATCCCTTGTGAGTGTGAGGCTGGTGGAAACACATTAGAGCAAAAGATGCAAGCAGAATCCTCTGGGAGCAGAGGAGGACAGTGGACACTGTTTATCGGGGAGGCTTTTCTTAGAACATTTTCCCCCTGGAAACGTCTGGGAAAGTTCTGTGAGGGCGAAGGCCTTTGGCCGAGGAGGCAGTGAAAGATGGTGGGCACTTCGGGCCATGGGGACATCTGGAGAAAGGGACGGAGGCAGGAGACTTTAGGGCACATGCACTCAGGAACAGGCGTTCGTTGAGTCCTGTGACGCAAGTAAAAGGTGCTCGGAGTCGTCTTCCGGATGATTGGAGGGCTGTTTTGAGACTTAGGGCACATACGGTGCAGTGTTGAGTGGGAGCATTCGTCTGGAATGGTGGTTGTGAGTGACCCACCCAACATGGATGAACTGCAGCGGGTGAGGGGAGGCAGTGCCCAGGGGTCTGGGCTGTCCCGGAGCAGCACGCCTCGGTCATTGCCAGAGCCGAGGGCTCCCACACCCATGGTCCTGGGAGCTCTTCCTGGCTCTGTGTTGCTGAGTGCCTCACTTTAGCCCATTCCCTGTGCTTCCCTGTGTTCCCCTGTGTTTCCCAGCAGCTCACCCCACCCTACCCCTACTGCACTCAGTGTCCTCAGTAGAAGCCAAATTTCTCTCTCCCAGGATCCCAGGTATGTCCTTGAGAACACGGAAGTGCCTGTGCTTTGCTTCTGTGCACGTCCTTGAACTAGTCACTGAGGTGTGCCCACAGCGGCCCATGGATGGCACTGCACTGAGGGCGGGGCGAGTCCCTCCTCTGAGCAAGAAGGAAGGGTGTAGAAAGCTGTCCTTAGCAGCCGGGGCCCAGGCAGCAGAACGATGCAAGAGAGGAAGAACGGGGCTGTCGGTCTTTCTTTCCTCTCCTCTTCCCTCCTTTTTCCTTTCCTTCTTTCCCCTTCTCCCCCCCCCCACCCCACACCCCTTCCCTCCCTTCTTCCTCCTTTCTTTAGAGAGTATTTAGTGGGTGTTTTCTAAGGGCGGGGCACGGTGGGCCAAGCATGGCGGTCAGTCCTGAACCACACCTTGTTCCTGCCTCCTGGAGTCTCGGGCGCAGATGTGAAAGACAGTCCCCTATGATCCCAGACTCTCTAGGTGTGGCTGGCCATTTGAATGTGGCACTGATTCCTTGTTCAGTGGCGTGTGTCCTGAGGAACGTCTTCTGAGGTGTGCACGGTGATGCTCTTGGAGTGGCCGAGGTCTGAGGCAGGTTCCAGCTGTGCAGCCCAAGGCCTCACGCCCACGCCTAGGACGTCCCCGGGGCCCACCACTCCGGTGAAGGAACCATGGCTGATTGCTGGCCCAGAGCGGGGGCAGAAGCAGGGATTGCCAAGTTCACAGGTGCAAGGGCAGAAATCGGCACTTATGACTTTGCCCCCGAAGAGATCTCATTATTCTGAAAGAATTTGTATTTTTAAGATAAAAAACAATGACAAAAAATTAGCCTCTCTCTGATGCTGGCTTTCCCTGAATACTAGCAAGCGCATCCTGGCAGTTGATGGGAAATGCTCTTTGAGCTGCACGGGACATTTTGTTCTTCTCGGTGGGAAGAGAATACTTGCCTGTGCTTTCCCAGTGCCCCGCCACACTGGGAAGGCAGCCGACCAGCCTGCTGGTGAGAACAAGGAGCCAGACCTCTGCGTGCCCGCCCGCCCGTCTGGGTCTCGGGCAGAGCCCAGCTCCCTTTCGGAGTGTGAGGCGGCCCCCGTGAGCAGGGGGCAGGGGGCAGGGGGCAGGGAGCATCTTCCTCCCCTCCCTCCCAATGTCATAGCCCAGGAGCCCAAACTTTGCTGCTTAAGACGACTTTGGTCACTAAAAGCTCACAGCATTTTTTCTCTGAAGCCAAAACGAGGCAGAAGAGAACAGCCCTTGTCTCCTGTAAACCGCCTGCATGGTGGGAAGTGAAGCAAAATTCCGAGGTCCCTGATGCCACGTGGAGGATCTGTGGCTTCCTTTCCTGGCAGGACACAAAGCAGCCCTTGACAAGAGGGGGCGGCCACGGGTTACAGGATGTTTGCTGTGCCGGAGGAAGGAAGAGTGCCTGCTCCCCAGTCCTGCTCATTGTGTGTGGGACTTGGCGTCACTTGAACCACCTGCTGGAGAGGAGAAGCAGACCAGGGACAGTCACCGAGCACAGGCTGTCTGACCAGTGCACCTTCTTTCAAAGGCTTCTAAGTTAAAGTAAGGGGTTTGTATTGTATCAGCACAAAAAAGGTAGAAAACCAGAAAGCCCTTTAGAGGAAAATGTGGGTTCTAAAACTTTGAAAACTATTGGTGCTTTAGAGGACTTGAATGTTTAAAAAATTGTACGAGTTCTTGCTTTGTTTGCCAGAAACGTGTATCACGCACAGTGTGGTGACGTGTCCCTCGTGGCCGCCCCCCATTTGCTTCCTGGTGCACCCGTCACCACGTCTGGGTCCCTGGGGCTGTGCTCCATGGCGGAGGCATCTGTCTCATTCAGGTTGTCAACTTCAAGAATACCCAAGCCTGTAAGAGTTTGTATGAGTTTATTTCAGCCAAACTGATGGCAGTCGCCAGGAAGCAAACCCTCAAGGATTGAGAAGATGCCCCAGAGAATGGCAGTCATGCACCTTGCTTCATACAGCACAGTCGAAGGAGGGAGCAGTAGAGGTGACATGGAATTTACCGGTGATGGATTAAGGAGACGGGAGAACGCAAAGCAGGGAAACCCCTGGGAGTGCATGAAAAGTCAAAGGAGTAGATGCCTGCTTCTTTTACATTTGAGAACACAGCATAGCCAACAGCGAACAATTAACACGGTAACTATGACAGTGAAGGGAATTGCTTTGCTCTTCCAAAGGTATGTTATCAGGTATGTTACTGTAGATGCAGAAAAAAGGACAACCTCCAGGTTCAGTTAAGGTGCAGACTGACCTTTCTTAGGGGAAACACTGCCCTAGACTTGACCACCCACCACAACTGACCTGCTCTGAGGAAGTTCTCATCTCAGACCCTCCTCTGTGGTCCCTTCGGTCTCTGAGTTTGTAAGGCTGCCACGCAGGCCTCCCCTGGGCTGGTCAGGTCAGTGCGTGGCCCCTGCTACGTCCGCAGGGTTTACCGGCAGCTCCTGCAGGAGCCGATGACTGGCAGGTGGTGAGTGTTTGCTGATTGGATGGACGCTTGGCTGGGTTTAGTGAGCGATGAAGATGATATCAGATACTGGTAATACGTTTTTCTCTCATCACTTCGTGTTGGAAAGCCTTTTGGATAAATACTTTGGAGTTTTTTATTTTCATTGTGGGAAAACATACATAACAAATTTTCCCATCTTAGCCATTAGCCCCTCAGCCGCCACCCGGCACCCTCCTCCAGAGCGTGTCCGTCTTCCTCCTCAAACCCTGACTCCGCCCCCTTTCCCCGGCAGCCACCATCCCACTGTCGGTCCCCATGAGTCGGACAGCTCGCGAGGCCTCCTGTGAGTGGGATTACGCCGTGTTCGCCTGTGTCCGGCTCATTGCACTCAGCGTAATGACTTCCAGGCGCATCCGTGTTGTAGCATGTGATAGAGTTTCTTCCCTTTTTAAGCCTGAAAACTGTTCAGTTGTTGGATGTGCCACAGTTTGTTTGTTCGTCCAGCTGTTGATGGACACTTGGGTTGTTTACACCGTTTAGCCGTGGCGAACAGAGCTGCTCTGCACATGGGTGTGCAGATATCTGTTCAAAACTGTGCTTTCAGTTCTCTTGGGTCTACTCCCCGAAGTGGAGTTGCTGGACCATAATTCTGTGTTTCATTTTTTGAGAAGCTCGTCGCACTGTGTGTTACATCTTTATGTCCAGAATTGGCTTTGTTGGATGCACAGGTTATGTTATTGAGAACCTCTTTCCCTCCCTTACCCCTGCACGTAATCATAGACTCAGTTGCAGCTGCGGGACCAATAATTGGTATCTTCATCAATGTTTCGTGTTTCATAAAGATGGAGACAGATGGAAAAAGTGGGCTTTCTAAAGCCAAGCCAAGGACGGCTGCCTTCGCAGGTGACCCTGTGATTTATCCCCGGGACCACAGTATAAACGGGGCTGTTGCAGGACACCCTCCGTGTGGGGTCTGTCTTTGCAGGAGGCAGAGTGCAGGACTCTGCAGGCTTTTGGGGAAGCACGCTGACAGCGTTTCTGACACGCTACATACCACTCGTGGCGGCGGCGTGCGTCCGTGCGACGTCAGGTAGGAGTGGGAGTGCCCTGCACGCCTCGCTCCCAAGTCATTGGCAGAAATGCTCGTAATTGCCAATTTAAAAAGTGACGCTGTGGGAAAGTCATGCACTTGAGGTCACACCCGCGCTGTGTGACCTGCTGGGCCACTGTGGGCGGCTGACCAGTCCCCTCTTCCAGGGGGCGGGAAGGGCGGTTTTAAGGCGCGTGTGCGTTTGGAAATAACATGTGGAGAGTGTGACTGAGCTCTGGGGTGCAGTCAGCACTGCGTCCAGCGTGGACGCGCAGTGTCGTGCAGGGCTGCTGCAGTTTCGCAGTGGTTATCGCCGAAATCCACACTGCGACACATGCACTCGGTGTTGTGGCCTCACTGCCCTTGGTGCTGAAAAATCACTGAGGGGGCGGAAGAGCTGTTGATTACGTGGCTTGTCTCTGCTGATATTTGTGATACTAGAGTCAACATTGAAAAGTTTAAGACTATTCGTTTATTTAACATGGCTACAACCCCTTTACACTTTGTTTTAAAGAACATGCGTTATGAGAATCACCATTTTCCACCCTCACCCCCCAAAGATGAATGCAGAGAGTAACATCTTACATTTGTGTAGATTCCTCTGCTCTTTGGTTCAAGAGCGTGCAACTCGGTTCTCATGTCTTTTGTCCTGTGACATGTCAGTCACCCTCCAGAGAGGAGAGGAATGGGTCAGTAATGGCTCGGCTTCCTTGTGAAAGTGGCTTTGCCCTGGTGGACCCCTGGAAGTGTCTCAGGAGCCCCCGGCCCCCTCCTCACACATGCACACACTTTGAAAGCTGCTGACCATGATCTCTGTGCCGTCTGACCCGCTTCTCTCTTCTTTCGTAGGACCTGCTCCTTCCTGGTCGTGAGCGTGGGACCTGCCATCCTCCCCGAGGTAGGCACCCCCCCGCAAGACAGCACTTGGGCTTTTGAATGTGTCCTGTTAATGGGTTTTCTTTAAAGGTTGTTTCTGTTCCCCTTGGCTTAAGGTGTGGTTTCTTCACTCCCCACAGCAAACATGGGTGAGTGGTGCTTCGACTCTGGGATCGCTTGAGTCAAGAGCCACAGAGGGCGTTGCTAGCAGGCCCTGTGAAAGTCCCTTCCTCTGCTTAAAAGATGCAGTTTTTAAAAACTGGTTTGGACGTCGGTACATGAGCACCCCTTAGATTAGAGGGCAGCGTGTGAGTGTAGCGGCAGGAGAAGGACTGCCTGAAGCGCCGTCCTGGTGGAGGAGTGCGGCACGGTGGGCATGCTGGCTCCGGGAGGCCGCTGTGAGCGCGGGCAGGAAGACACCTACCTCCACCCTTCAGGGTGCTTTCGGCTGGTCTAACACTCACATCCACAGGAGGTGGGTCAGCAAGAGAAAACAACCGAATTTAATTACGCATGTGAATCTGGGAGCCCTGCCTGCACGAGGGGTCGGAGGCAGGAAGGGCAATTGGGGTATCTGACATTCGGGAGCCGAGGCTGAGGGAGGCACCTTGGGGGCTCAGGAGGAAGGTCACGACAGTGGGAAGAGCAGCTGTTCAGTAATTAGTGGTTTTCTCTGCCCTGTAGACAGGTCACAAATGTTATTTCTGGTGATAGCTCTTACCCTGGGCAAGGCTCCTCGTTTAAACTCTTCTAGGCAGTTATGGGGAGGCGGGCGTTTCCCTAGAGCCGGCAGGGTCTCCGTTGTCTTTGGCTTAAAATGACCCAAATGCCACAGAGGGTGGCTCGCTCGAACCTCACACAAGGAAGGCGATGGATGGCTGGGGGCGGAGGTGGCCAGGGCTACCTGGAGGAGGTTCTACGGGCTTGGGTGGGCCCCGGGCTCACTGTGGACACCTCCCCCAGCGCAAAGCAATGGAACAGCCGGCTGCTCCCTCACTGCGTGTGCTCACAGCTGCTGCGTTTTCTGTGCTTGCAGGAAGTATACTTTTTGAAAAGCCAAAAACAAAAATGGGGTTGTTGTATACATACTATTTTGCGAGTTTCCCCCCCCCGCCTTACCTGTCTAGTGTGGAGATCTTTCCATTGTCAACATTTAGGTAGTTCCGACTTACTCTTTTTAATGATATATGTATATATATTTTGTAAAGATTTTATTTATTTCTAGAGAGAGGGGAAGGGAGGGAGAAAGAGAAGGAGAGAAACATCAGTGTGTGGTTGCCTCTCATGCACCCCCTACTGGGGACCTGGCCTGCAACCCAGGCATGTGCCCTGACTGGGAATCTACCCTTTGGTTCTCAAGCCTGCACTCAATCCACTGAGCCACACCAGCCAGGGCTGAAATATTGTTTTTAATTGTGTGGATGTACTCTGTCCAATCCCCATCGAAGCATTTGGCTCTTATTAACCAAATGCTTGTGTGTAGACTTACATAACTGTCAACTGAGCTTTGGCTGGAAATGAGTGACAAAGATTTAGTGCAGGGTCTTAGGATTTGCAAGTCGGAAACACAAAGATGAGTGGAGTTTTCCGAGATGGCTGGTACCGTTTGTTGCAGTGCTGTGTATTTCAGCCTTCGGGTTTCTGATGAGAATCTTGAACTCCTTAGACATTTACTTATCGGAAAGGTGCCTTTATAAAGGCTGGAACGTCTCGTTTCTCCTGCTCTGCTCTCAACATGACCTTCAACCCTGTACCTTTTTGAAATCAAAATAAGTATTGGCAGGGGTGCCAGGCTTCTTACAATCCTGTCCTTTATCCTTTTTGGCCAATTTTATAAGGCTAAGGGAATTCTAGGACTTGAAGGAACCGCTGGCAGGGTGTGGGGGTTGCATAAGTTATCTCCATTTACTTAAAATGCTCTGAGACTGATACATTTCTCAATGTCCTGCCTGAGTGTCTGAAGAAACATTAGCATTACTGGATCTGTCTGCTCGGGAACAGCGCCCCAGTGGCTGTCCTTTGCTTACTCACAGCAGCAGGGGGCCGTCTGTCCGAACCTGTGCTTGAGCCCTAACTCGGGAGCCTGGACACTGGTACACACACTGGCCTGCATGGAAAACACCCAGGGGATCTCATATCGGTTCTCTTGAGTGTGGGGTTTTTTTGTTTGTTTGTTTTTTGTTTTTGCTGCTTATCATCCTGGGAGTTTAAAGTGGGTCAATAGAAACATTTTGCAGACCATGTTTGAAACATTTCATTTCATATCCCATTACTAGGAAGATTTAGAAAGGGTAGCTGCCTCAGGCAACTGATCTTAAAACCTGAAGACCTCAGGGGAGGGCGCCTGGGCTCTCCTGTCCAGTGCTCCCGGGAGGGTGGTTTAGTTCAGTGTATAATTACCGAGCCACTCCGTGTAAGTGGTGCACTCTGTTAAGTGCCCAGGGAAATAGGATGACGAAAATGTGGCCCTTCCCTGGCAAGAGTTTATGCTGTACCGGGGAAGAAAGAGTGTGTGCAAACAGTTCTAATAAAGATTTGATTGCTGTCACCATCAGGCGTAGGGGATGTTCGGCAGCCGAGACATCCCTGGGCCTCTGAGCTGCTGGGACGCACATCGTAGGCCTCAGCGCACACGCCTGAGTGTGCGAAGGAGCACATGTAGACCTGCACCTTTTGGTGTCCTTTATCGGAGCAAAAACGGTATACAGAAAGGTGATCTGATGGATTTGTGTATGGCCACACAGGTATGAGAATTTGGTGAGGCCCTGGGGGCATCGGGCAGGCTGAGCGAAGCCCGACCCACGAGCCTCCTTTTTCTCCTGTTCCACGGGTTCCACGGCCTCCTCCAGCCCTGGAGAGCGCCCCACCCCGAAGCCGTCACTTGAAGAAAGTAGGACTTAGCCTTTAACTCGACAGGTCCTGCGCTCTGCTTCTTGGTGGACTGATTTTTGTTGGTCTGACTCAGAAAGTTTGCTTTGCACTTGGAATTACTTTTCTGAATGGACATGGTAAGGTACACTTTTCTTGGTAACTAGCAGTTCCTTCCTTTTCCCTCATTTTTTTCTGATGTCAGTTCTTACCACTTAGGTTCTGTCTAGTTGCATAAATGACACGTACTGTAGGTTTGTTACATTATCAGCACTTGTTCCCAAGCTGTAACTGATCAGCCTCCTCACACGAGAGCGACTTTATGGTTGGTTGGTCTTGTTTTCAGTATTTTTGCAAGCTGTTCTCTCTTCTTCCTAATAATCATTATTGCACATTATGGCAGCATTATTTGCTTGGGATTTACTATGTGGTACATATGTTAGTGCTCCACCTGTTTACACTTGCAACAGATCCTTGAAGTAGGCATTGCTAGCCACGTTTTAAAAGGAAGGAAACTGAGTCCTGGGGAGAGTAAATGATCTGCTCAAGGTTACATATTTATGCAACCTAGAGAGGCAGGGCTTTCACTCACTTGTGCCTCTGGGGCAGGTGACTGCAGGAGAAGACCAGGTCATCCAGGTGGTCTTATCGAACCGAGACTGGGGAGTGTGATCTTATTTTCTGCAGGCAGAGATGACACCCAAAAAGAAGAGTTTGCATGATTATATTGATAACATCATATATCCTATTGATCACTCATAAAGATACACGTACTGCTCTTGTACAAGACCAGACAGCACCGTAACGAAACTTTAAGAATGTGTACAAGAGTGATACGAAACAACCCTTGCATGTTCTGATACTCACACGAATGCTGAATGACCGCCCTCTTCGTGGCCCACGCCCCACTGGAAGCACTGAGCCCCTCGAACACACTTGCCCTGAGTGTCGCAGACTCCGAGTCGTTTCCTCATTAGCTGACTCTTCAGCGTCAGCAGAGTCGTGGTTTAAATGCTGGTACCGCATGACCTGGGAAGGGCGAATGTGACTGACAGGGCATGTGACTGAATGTGAAGTGACAATTCTGAATTGTCATACAAACTGTGTGAGGTACACGGCCCAACTCTGCATGCCTTCCACAGCGCTTTTATGTGAAAGACATCACGGTATGCGTCACAAAGATGGGACCCTGTGCATTGCCCTAGTGAAAAGCTGCAGCTAATGCCCGCCCAGCTCCTGAGCCTGAAAGCCGGAAGGCTTTCCACAAAGCACATTGTAATTTTGTAACTTAAGTCTCAGCACGCCTGGAGTTCTTTCCTTTGTTTGTTTGTTTTATTAAACATTTCTCTGGAGGGGATATCAGTGGAAGATTGCATAAAGGAAGCATTCAACGGGGAACAATGGGTAGTGTAAAGATTTTGATTCTGAAGTAAAGTAACTGTTTTTCCTCGATAAAAGCTCTTGGCTTGGAAATGAGCCTCGTGTGTCTGGTAGACGCCGAGGTGGAACCATCCCATCTTGAAAGTCACTCCAAACTCACACAGCCCTTCTGCCATTTCTGCCATCCAGGAGGCTCTGGGGTCTTGGGCCACTGGGTCCCCTTCACACCTTGAGGCACAACGGAAATGAAGGCATGGCAGTCACCCCTTCCAAAATGTTTATTTAGAGAGAGAAGGGATAGTCCACACGTGCAGTGTGTTGTGCTGAGTTTTATGTTTGATTATCTACGAACCAATGGGACAGGTGTCCAAGATCAGGTTCTCGACTCTCCTATACTCGGTGTCGTGATGATGCTCCCTGGTGGCTGTGAGCACCTTCTGTTCCAAGGCTGTGCGAAGCCCTTGGCAGGTGCTCTGTCTTCCCTGCCCGGCAGGTGCAGGCTGTCCGAGGACAGGGCTGCCCAAGGGGCTGTTCAGGCCAGGGCTACACCTCCGCCTGAGGAAGCCAGTCTAGCCACATCCAGTGCCCCACTGGCCCCCGTGTATTTACAAACAAAATAAAACGAAACAACAACAATAAAGCCATCTGGCAAATGGACTCATTGGCAGTAGTATGATTCAGTGACAGGAGCTCAGAAGAACCTTCCTGTTACAATGCTGTCCAGACTGTCAGATTATTAACTTGATACAACCTTGGGCAATTACTCTGTCTTTTAGGTGCCACGGATTTGATACTGGCAAAAGGAGATTTTTATCTGAATTCAACGAAGCGATGCTTGTTCTAACAGAGCTGTTGGTTGCCTTCTGATTGCGTCTGAAACATCAACTCAGGTCTATAAGACCCTGTCGTCACTTCTCCCAGCTCAGCTTTGTCCTTGACCCCACGATAAATATCCAAGGTAGAGTTTTTTTATACGTATATGAGAGAAAGAAAGGCTAATGATAACTTAAAATTGGGGATCAAGAGTATTACAGTTTAGGTTTTAATTCTTCACGTCCTTATGACCATATCTGCCCTGGGTTGTATTCCATCCAGCGGTGGTTTCTAGGAGAGCAGCGCTGGTGGCCCCCCCCGGGGGCCTGTCCGTGGCAGGCTCCGCCCCCGGTGCTCACCCTGCCCGCCAGTTTTCGTGGCCTGCCTCTCCTCCAGGGCGGTGGACCTGACTTGGCCCCACTGCCTTGGTCGTTGTGAGCAGTGGTTCTCGGCGCTGCCACCCATCCAGATCTTTTGAGAGACTGTTCAAAAACAGCAGTGCCTAACACTTAAAAACTGAACTGGAAACTGAACTTCCGACATCTGTATTTCTCAACACTTCCTCAGCCGGCGTGGTAGGCAGCGAAGGCTGAGAACGCAGCCTCAGTGTGAGGAGATGCGAGAGGGCCATGTTCAGTCGTCACGGTGCGATCGTCACCTCAGTCAGTTACTGTGCGGTCCTCACCTCCGCGTCTGGGAAGTGGCAGTGCGCACTGCAGACACTGTGGCTCCAGTCCCCCGCCCTTCCCCCCTTTCCCATGTGGCTGTCAGGTTTGCTGGGTGGTGTTCAGAGGAAGTGAGGAACCAGGCTGAGCCCAGGGAGAGAGGCGAGCGCGGGGCTTGGCCTGGCCGGGGCGTTTTGACGTCCTCTCCTGTCATTCCGTGTTTGTTGTTCAGTGGCGTAGTACGTGGGAGTTACTCTCCGTGCGACCTGCCTCTGGTCCTGCCTTCTGGACCTTGCTATTTTTAGGCGCTTGCCCATACAATAGGTTTGTAAAAGGCTGACCTCTGGAAGCTGCTGGGCTTTGTCTGAGTTACAAGTGGGCTCTCCAGCCTCACAGTTCAGGCGTGGAGGGTTTTTTGTTTCTTTTTTAGAAAGCGGCTGCCCAGCTTGAAAACACAGTGGCTTGGCAGTGTGACGGGTGGTGTCCCACGTCCCCGCAGCTCTCTGCCAACGCAACGCCCTAGCTCTCCAGACACGTCGCTTCGTGGGTGCTTGTTGGGTTGTTAATTTTTATTCCTTTTAAAATATGCTAAACTATGCACAGTTAGTAGTGCTGGGGGAGAAGTGAACCCGTGCAGCATGTTTTGGCTCTTGAATCTCTGCCCTGGGTCTAAAGAGATGTGTTTTACTTCGCTGAGGGCATGTCCGGTCCAGGTCTGCCGCATGGAACAGGTCAAGCCAGGACTAGTTGTTGTTTTAACTCTGTTGGAGCCTCCCAGGCCCCGCCCATTCTGAGGAACGAGCACCTGTCCAGGGGGAGGCAGGAACAAGAAAGAGGTTCTCGTAGTTGCAACAGAAAAACAATCTCTCATTGTAAAATAATGTGATACCTTCATGTGCCCACAGAACAGATTGGGTGTTGTTTATGAGTCTTTTCTTCCTTCACTCTATCTCCCGGCACTAAAGTGCAGAAATGGGCAGTGTATTAGAAATACCGCTGAGTACCTTTGCCTTTTTCCAGTCTGTATCTTCCATATCTTCATAGAGATCTCTCCCACTCGGATTTCAGCTGGACAGTTGGCCGAGCAAGGGTTTTCTCCAGCGGGGCTCAGGGCGGTGACAGACTCTAGGGTGCCCCCCAGGACTCCTTTCTGTTGGCGTCACAAATTGCTACTTCTCCTCGGCCTCTGAAACAAGCTGCTGGGGGCTGTCACTCCTGGAGGACAGCCCTGACCTGGCTCATCGGGGGCGCGTACATTTTCCCAGTGTCCCATCTCTTCTCCTGGGTGTCTCTCTAGGGTCCCACGCCCTTCTCCCCTCTTTGGGGACGTGTGGCTGATCTGCTGATCTAGGCAGCTAATCCAGTTCCTGCCATAGTTGATCTCTCAGAGTCTCTTAGAAAAGCTGGGCCAGAAGGGCCCTCCAGGTGGTGAGTGGCCCCCCCTTTCTCTCCAGCCCTGGAGGGGCTTAGAATTTCCAAAGCTGCACAGCAAGAGCCACTCACCTGAGGCCTTTGGAGAGGTGCCCATTTCCAGGCCCACTTCACAGGCTGCCCTGGGGTCCTCCTGCCCCTAGGTAAAGGCGGAGGCTTGTGAATGGAATTATCTCTCTGTGGGGAGTGGGGCGGCCCTGAAGGCTTGGGAACCAGAGCTTCATTGTGTAGAGGAGACTTTCAAAGCTCAGCAGTGATAAGAAACTTGCCCAGGGCCACACTTAAGACCTGACTGTCAAGGTGAAAGACGGTTCCTCCATCCACTCCTGTATTGAGTATGTAGAGGTTGCAGAAGTGACCAGAAGGTTCATTGAGTTTTGAATCCGGAGGCAGGCAGATTGCTGTTTTGCATACTCGTTTCCTTTCCTGTTCCTGGGGACTGTGTGTGCTCATGACAGGGAGGGGCATGGGGGGGAGGACCAAATACACAGGTGACGAATAAGAGGCCCAGTCCACATTCTCAGGTGCAGAAAGACGACTGTTGGGTGCGTTAGTAGTTCACTGGTCTTGGTTTCACATCAGGGCTGAGAGGGTGCTTTGGGCACCTTTGCACGCTAATGGACTCCTTAGCCAGTTTCCTTCACAAAGCAGGGACCCCTCAGGCACGTGAGTACTTGTATTTGATGGATAGTGAGATGGGGCTGGGAAGAGAGTCTGGTGGATGGGGCAGAGGCCCAGGAACCTGTATCAGTTGACTGACTTTATCTTACTGACGTGGAGAGTGTGGTCCATCTCGGAGGGGACGGTATGCAGAACCGACTGAGCCTTTTTGTACGTGTGAACAAGCCCGGAACAGTCCCAGTATGCTTGGCACTTGGCAGATGCTTAATATTTGATGAATGAGAGCTTACTGCTTTCAAAGCCTCCTTTTATCTCTATGAAAATACTAGCTCGGGATTCTGATCTAAAGTTGTAGCTGAAAATCACTGCACTGGTTTCGTTTACTTTTTTCCTTCTTTGTAAATATCTGGGTTCTAGAATTCAGTAGTTTCAGCTGGGTAATTTACATATCTCATTGTTCAAGCTTTCTATTTTGTTATTTTTCCAGGAACGGACCTCTTATGATGGCTCCCTCTGAGGGGTTGCATCCACTTAGCTGACATTTCTGGCTCATCGTGGGCGGCTGTCAGGGAGGCCCTGCTGTGCTGTGGGGGAGGCTGAATTAGTGAGTCTCCTGCGGGCTGGAGGCCTCTGGCCAGGGCCAGGGCCAGGGCCTGGGCCCGGGCCCTCCTGGGCTCCAGGGCTGCCCCCCCTATCTGTCAGATCACAGTCAGGGAGCTCGGGAGGTTTTCTTGCGGACCAGGCTGATCAGTAAGCAGCAGCTCCCTTTCCAGGAAGACCTGGCCATGGCCAGACACCTGCCTGTCTCTCAGGAACTGCATACTTGTTAAGGGATCTGTGAGAACTCGTTGACCTGGTAGGCATATAACTCGAAAGAGAAGGCTCCGAATGAAATACACTATTCCCAAGGGTTGTCTGAAAGACCAGTGGGACACATGATTGACAGGGAATGGTGGTTTCTTGCAAAATTATTATTTGGTTAAATAACTTATTAATGACCCAATTACAGATTTGCTATCAACTGCTTGGTTTGGCATATGGTTTGGGGCAGGAAGTAGTTATGGGGTTCTGTCCCGCTGGTCTGATGGACGGGAAGATGCAATCGCTGGTTACAGTGGTGCCACCATCATCATGGAGGGGCATTTATTTCATTCTTTAACTCAAACTAAGTTTCTTTGCTGGGAATACAGGACTGGCCAAGGGATAAATGATTCTGTTCTTAGCCAGCTCTTCTGTGGGCCGTGGAAGTCCCGCATCCGTGTGTCCCAGAGATCACAAGTGAGGCAGGGGAGGAAAGGCGAGAACAGTCCAGGAACCAGGAGGAAGGGAGTCTGTTCCGGGCAGATTTGCTGACTCGTGGATGTTCCCCGCCCTGCATTCCAGAGCCTTCCTGCCTCCCCGTGGTGAGCGGGCAGAGTCGTCTTACGTCTGTGTCGGAGTGGCCGCTCCTGGGAACAGCGGAGCTCGCTCTGTGGTGGAGCTGTTTCCTGGTGTCGAGTGTGGTCCTGCTTCGGGGAGACTGCGGGGCGGCGGGTGCCGGGCCAGGGCGAGGAAGCGAGTTCGCAGTGGAGTGAGTGAAGTGAGTCGCCCGAGTTCTCGTCTCCCGGTGTGTGCCGAAGTCCTGTTCACACCACACTGTAATCTGTGAAGTGTGCGATCATGTTGTGTCCAAAATGTGCGTGCCTTAATTAAAAATCATCGTTGCTGAAAATGGTAACCATCATCTGAGCCTTCAGTGGCTTGTAATCCTTTTGGTGGTGGAGCGTCTCAGCTTCGATTTGTGACAAATCGCAATATCTGCAAAACACAATAAAACAAAGTTTGCCTCTGGTATATATACATCTTCATTTATTGATAAATTGTGGATGTTTGTGTTTGTTTTCAAAGGCTTCTTTGTGTAATGACAGGTATCCCCATTAAACTATGCACTCCATCCATAATAATTGGATAGAAAGAAGGAAATAAAATCACCCCAAGTGCCACAACTCAAAGAAAATACTCAGTAACAGTTTTGGAGAATTTTCTTCATCTTTTTTCTATGAATAGGTATGTCTGGCTGTGTTATATAGTTGTGGACATTCTCTATGTATTTTTTAGTGTGCTTTTGTTAAAGCGTTTTACTATTGCACAAATCATTATTTCGTGGTCCTTGTAAAACAGCATTTTGGGGCTTGAACATTGAATGCATTATACTGCAGACGCCGACCCAGTTCTCAGGAGCACAGACCTGGCCATCTCAGAGGGGTCGCACTGCTAGCGGGGCCGTTCCAGACGCGGTGCCCCGAACGCTCTGTGTGTGTTAGATCGAGCTGCAGGTGTCTGATTTATAGTACTCGCCCATGTGGAGTGCGTCCCTTCTGTATGAAGGTGCGGGAAAAAGCGTCTGCTCAGTGAGACGCCGGTGCCCCTGAGAGAGCTCTGCTCGGGGAGAAGAGCGGACTTGGCCTGGCCGCTGGACGCTCAGAGGGCCGCTGCCCGGGTTGCCGGGTGAAGCCGGGCTCTCCCCTGCCTCACGTGCTGGAGATCACCCGCCTGCCAGTGGGGTGAGGAGTCGAGAGTGTGACATGAACACAGCAAGTGAATTTCACATCACGGTAGCCTCAGGCTGGTTTTTGCAAATTAAATTTTGCAGAGATTTGCCGTGCCAAGGCGTTATTAATTTAGTACCGGTGAAGCTGAACTATTTTGAATCTTGCTCAGTAAATTGTTCTCCATTTGGTACAAACTAATGAGAGTTTGGCATTCAAAAAAGATTTTTTTTTTCAGTGCACTAAGGTGGATCCGTGTCTGAGACCTGTAATCGCATTAACTGAGCTCGCTAACCTGAGTGTGTAGCGAGAATGTCTGCCTAGTCATTTACAGAAATAAATACAGCCAGCATGGGAGACTGCACACCGGCCTCTTCTTGGCCCCATGTGCTCTGTCTGGGGGCAGCGATGTCAGAGGGCTACTCGTCTGCAGTCGGAGTAGGGAGATGAGCGATGGGATAGTCACTGGGTTCACAAGGACGATGTCGGAGAAGACGTCCATTGGCTGAGGGTCCTTCTCCCTGGATGCCAGCACTTGCACCAGGATTCTTTTTTTTCCACATCCCCATTCCCTGACCCAAACTTCTTTAATCACGCATTGCCATTAATGAGATTACAGTCATCTCTTGCAGACTGGGAGGCTCCTTAAAGTTTCCATCCTATTTTTGAGCTCCCTGGGGAAGACTATTAGATGAATCCTGGGCAGGTAGCCTCCTGGGGTCTGGGGGGGGGTGGTTCTGTTTGCCTTTTCCATTAAGGCTGCTTCTTTGTTTTGGCTTATCGTCCATACCAACAAAGCTTTGTTGATGTGAATGTAATAAATCATTTAAAAATATTCTGCCTAAATGTTTAAACGCATGACTTACCTCCCGAGTGGCCGTGTGGCAGCTGCTGTTGGGTCAGCACGGGGTGTGGGGCCTGCTGACACCTCAGCTCCAGGCCGGCTGGCGGTAGTATTTCATTTGGCTGACGTTATCCCTCTGAACCTTCCCTGTGCTGGGACCTCGTGAGGCAGGGTGGGAGAAGACAGAATTGAACAGATTGCTCTTGTTTCTGGAGTCTCGGTCTAGGGAGAGAGATGACCCTGTGCAGAAGTGGTGGTGATGTTGGGTGGTGTCCGCCGGAACACTGGAGAGGACAGTGCCGTGGCTTCCCCGGGACGGGAGACGGAGGGAAGATGTTCTGGGGCAACACCATGAATCCGTAGTTCCTAGGGTTCGGTGAGCAGGGGCTCAGTGGAACATGACGGGACGGATGGTTGGGGCCACCCCTTGGTGGGGCCGAGTGTGCTGTGGGCTCGGGGAGTAAGGGGCAGGTGTGTGAGGGAGCACAGGGCATTTCTGTACACCTGTGGCTGCATGAAATTACACACCTGCCCCACACTCTCCAAGCCCCTCACTGCACATTCAACAGTGACACCAGTTCCTACGTCATAGGGCGTCTTACATAACACATTCGTTGGCCAAAAAGTTCGTTCAGTTTTCCCATTTAAAAAACGAACAGTTTTCGTTTTCGCCAATAACTGTTGATTTGGATATTTTGAGTATGTTGCTATTTGAGTATGTGGGATAGTTTGAGTATTTCAGGCTCTCTCCTGAATGGTGTAACGTTGATTGTTCTCAACGTCTCTGTTTGAATGCTGTCAACTTCAACTGGTCTACCCTACTGTCCAGCGAGAAATCTCCAGCACGAAACTTGGCAAACCACTTTTGATACGTTTGATCAGTCACAGCACCTTCTCCGTACACTGCACACATCTTTTTTTGCAGTTTAGTTATGTTTTTACCTTTCTTGAAATAATAAAGCATAATATGCCAAAACGTTGCATGTTTTCTTCCAGCTTCAATATTAAACTGTCTACACAAAAAACTCACCAATTTTTATAAGTGTTTTTTAATTTTATTTTTATTTATTTATTTTTAGACAGAGGGGAGGGAGAGAAAAAGAGAGGGGAGAAACATCAGTGTGTGGTTGCCTCTCATGCACCCCCTCCTGGGGACCTGGCTGCAACCCAGGCATGTGCCCTGACTGGGAATCGAAGCGGTGACCTTTTGGTTAGCAGGCCAGCGCTTAATCCCCTGGGCCCCAGCAGCCAGGGCTATAAGTGTTTTTTTTTTAAAGCATGCTGATATGGCAGCTGTCACAGTACAGTCCTAACAAAACTGTTTCGAATGAACTTGAAGACAACTAAGTGCTACTAAGCCATCTTGTGGAAAAACAGCGATGTTTTGGCCAACCCAGTGGAATACTTCCCGGGAGCCAGGCCCACGCAAGCATTCAGTGTCACACCCTCCTGTCCTCCCAGTGGGCCCCCTGTCCATGTGACAGAAATGAGACCAGTGCAGGAAACAGCACCAGCGCCAGGGACTTGACAGGGACTGTGCCATGCCGGCCTCCCACCTGCTTCCGTGCCGGGGTCTGCGAGCTGCCCCTTTAACACGTGTCCCTCACCTGTGACTGCTGGAGGACAGGTGGGATTCACCTGAGCTGGTGTGGGATCTTCGCTCCATGCCTCGCTGCTGTGCCAGGGCTGTCACCACGCGGGCTGGGGTCTCTCTCGGTCCTTCTGATTTCCGGCATCCGGTACTTACTGGGATTTGGTGTCTGGGTCTGAGAAACTGAGTGAGAAACTTATCTCCTTCTGGGTAAGTTCTCTTATCCATTATTTTGCAGACTTAGCCTGCAGCCCTCCAGTTCTGCTGTTTCGGACTGCCCATAGGAGAGGGGAGAAGATGCCTTGTTCTACAAAGCCAAATTCAGAGATTCTCAAGTGACATGGGAAATAGCTCCCGGTGACACACTTCTGAGCTTGTCTTGTCTCTGTCTCTGTCGTTGGTTTTCCCAGAACACAGACTTGTGGACGGGGTTCTCCGAGCCTGAGTGAGGTCTGTGTGCCATCGCTAGCCGCCTCCGAGTTCTGGCCTGTGAGCGTGGCAGCGTTGGAGCACTTACAGAGTCCGTCTTCACTGCTGTGCCGGACTTGTCACTGGAGAGAGGGAAGAACAGAGAGCCACTGGAATTCAGTATTGCTTTTCAGAAACGTAAATGAGATTAATTTTGGGGATATCTTTGTTTAAGCAGCAGCATACACAGCAGTGGCAGCAACAGAAAACCTGGGGCTCCAACGCATGAAGTGCATGCTGGGGAAATGGGGGGCTGGGGGCTGCCAGCAGAACTCCGAGGCCAGAAGCTCAGTTTAGTTCCGTTTATTCTGTCAGTGTTTAGAACTGGCAGCGGCAGGAGCTTGAGTGATGGTCAGCCCAGTTTTCGAGCAGCCCAGGGGACTCTGAGTTCCTGAGGCAGGTATTTTGGAGGGAGCGCTCATGTTGTCTTCAGCTCTGATGTCATCTTCGAGGAATCCCGTGCTGACCTTCAGGGGCTGTCACCAAGTGTAGGTGAACTCTGAATGCTGACAGTCCTCTGGGTTCACTTCAGTGTGCCTCTCCTTCAGAATGCTGTTTAAGGACATTGTCGCAGTGTCTGGGTAGCTAGGGGCAACTTCCTAGCTAGGACCCTGTGAGTTCCCACCCGCTGATGGATGGGTCACTCCCTCCCCCAGCACGCCTGTTTTTCTGTGATGGAGCATTCACAGGATGTTTGGTTAGGGGTGCCTTTTGCGGTGTCCAGGACCGGGAAGGTCAACTCCTCAGCCCCCTGCTATTCTCGCTGCCTTTCTGCCTGCCATTTGCCAAGAGCAGAGTGGGCAGGTTGGCTCTTCTTTGTTTTCTGGGAGGCCGATGGCCTGGTCCAGACTTTAGCCTCACTTACGCTGATTATTGGATCACATTTGGAAGCTGGGGGCTCTGCTGGGGCTGGAAGAGCCGGGCTATGTGTCAGCCGTCTGGTTGCCTGGACCTGGTGGTATCTCACTGAAGTGAGCCAGTGTGGGGCGGGGCGGCTTTAGGCTCTGCAGCTGGTGGTGTTTGGTTCAAGCCTGCACTGTCTTTGGGAGTCCTGATGAGAAGTGAGCCTGGCCATGCTCACCACGACGACGGGGTGACAGGTCACAGTGAGGCCTTGCGGTCCAGTCACTGGACGTTTCTCCATGGATGGTCGCTTTCCCACCCAGGCCCGACTTTGTGTGCAGCGGAAGTGCGGGGTCCGGAGTCCCCCAGTTCAGGTTTGGGCACAGGGATAGCCGAACCGCCAGGGAGATGTGTTTCACAGGTGGCTTCATTTGTGTGGCGCAGGCGCAGCCTTTCTCCCAGTCCTGCTGCGAGAGTGGTGGGACCGCACGTTCTCTGGGTGTTTGTGCCGCATCTGGTGTCACAGTAAAAGTCTGCCAGGATCGAGTGACGGCTGTCCCTGCATTTGTAAACTCAGTTTGTGGTTTGACATCTTTTGCTTTTATTCCACAGGGACTTACTGGAGGGAAAGAAGCCAACTGCTTCACAGAAAAAACGGGGACATTCGATTTTGCTAATTACAGACACATCTGTGTGGTGTGCAGACGCGCGCTTGCTCGGACTCTCGTTGTTGGAAATTATTTCCTCATTGTTATTTTAATAAAAATAGTGGAGCCTCTTTAGTCTGCTAGACGAAATTAAACCGACAGCCTCCGTGGACCGCCTGGGAGCGGCGGCCAGCTCCCTGGCGACAGCTGCAGGCCCGGCGTACAGCAGACACGCCGGTGCGGCTCGCATTTCTAGGAAGCAGGCATCCCCACGTGTGCTGCCGCCGTGTCGAAATCAGTGTGCCTCACGAAAATAGTGCAGGCCACTTAAATAAGAACTGTTTCAGTCTCATCAGAACAGCACACCCTGGGGAAGTCCCAGCGGCCTCCTGGGGAGGAAGAAAGGAAACTATTCTTAGGGCAGCCTCGTGGAAAGAGTTTGCCTGTTGAAGGCTGTGGTATTTCAGAGGCCGGATTAAAATAAATTTGTTAAAAATAGAACTTCAAATGTAAATATTTATTTTATAACCCTTTCTCGGAGCACAGCCACTTGCCTGGACCCCGTCCCGTGTGAGCCCGTTGTCGCTGGTGGATGGCTGTGTCCTGGCACCGAGGCTCAGGCACGCTTGCCGCCGCCGCCGACGTGCTGTACCATGTGTCCGAGCTCTTCCCACGCCTCTGTCTTCCCTCCGGTGGCCACACTTGAGTAATTTCAGGACTCGTTAGCAGCTATCTCAAAGAGGCACAAACGGGAGATGAAGACAGAACTTTAAAATAGAATACTCATTCTGGCCCTTAGCAGTCATTCCGTGGGGAAAACAGACCTTCCCTTAGAGGTGAAGTTGAGCCCGATGGGGTAGGGCCCTTGCGCGATGCCCCTTTCATCACGCACCGTGCGCGGCCGTGCCGGTTCGTGAATGCGCGACACCTCGGTTTTCAGCCGGCATGCTGCAAGAATTTTTAAAACGTGCAGTGCCTGCCTATTTCATCAGTCCCCCGATAGTCCAGAAGTAAATGACAGCAGCCAACGCATTCGCTGTCCACTGTGATTGAATCAAAATTATACCTTTTTTTTGTCAGATTGGCAGAAAACAGAACACTTTTTGGTGTACTGCCGAATCTTAGTAATTGGTTTGTGTGTGCCGTGAGACGAGAGAGACGGAAAACCTCTGGCGCAGTGGGTGCTGGAGTGAAAGAGGGAACACAGTCACAGAAGTCGGACTTTGTCCTCACTCAGACGAGCTCCGTCAGGGCCCTCACGGTCCCGCCAGCTCGCCGGCGGCTGTGCCGCTGCGTGCCAGTCTGGGGGTTCACCCCCTAGGAGCTGAGGCAGGAAGCTTCCCAAAGCAGAGCGGAGGTTGATTCCTAAAAGAAGCTTTATAGTAGAAGAGGGTTTGAACATACACACTTTACAAGAGGAGGGAATGCTGAGGAGACACCCAGAGTGGAGAGTATAAATGTTGGGGGCCATGGCATAGCTCCTGTCGGAATCCTGGCTGGGCTCCCCTGGGGTGGCCCAGCCAGTTCCCACACCTAGCTGGCCTGAGACAGGGCTGGCATGGTGGTGCCGGTACCTGGAGTTACATACAGAAGTGCAGCCCTCACCCACAGGTTCAGTGGGTGGGGTGTCATCCCTGGGAAGTGAAGGGTTGTCGGTTTGATTCCCCATCAGGGCCCACGCCTGGCCATTGGGTTCCATCCCTACTAGGGAGCATGTACAAGAGGCAGCCAGTTGGTATTTCTCCCCCTCTCTTCCCCTTCCTCTAAAGAAATTACGTAAATAAAAAAACCGGAGTGCATTCTCCCATTCCTTTTCCCACCTCTGGACTTGCTGTGGTAACGCATGCAGTATGCATTCCTTCACTCAGCAGGGACTTGCGGGTTACCTGGTGTGTGTTGGACACCTTTCCCTCTGAGTCGGTGACAGCGCGAGTGTCAGCTTCATGCCCCAGAGTCAAGAAGAGCACGATGCTTTGCAAATGTACAATGAGCATGTCGTTGTCATTAATGTTATTAACGAATGCTCACATCAAATCACTGCTTTTTCTTTCTTAGGCACCGGGCTTAATACTTCATATAAATTAAACCCCTCTCTGACTTAAAAACCTGTTGTTTTCGAGATGAAGTTCCTTGGCCTGGCTTTCGACTCGCGCCCTTCGGCCTAAATAACAAGTCTTTCCAGTTTCCGCTTTTGCTGTTCGCTTAACTGTGACTCACTGGCTCCAGTCCCACCCATGTGTCCCTTGTCTGCCGTCAGGCTGTGCACAGTCTGCAGTGCGTCGCCCCTTTCTCTCCATTCTCGGGGGGGGGCACTCCTCACATCTCACGGTGCCCCCACCCCCTCCAGAGCTATTCTGCTTCCTCTGGGTTCCTGCAGCCCTTGCTGTGAGCACTGCTTGTCCACCAGTGCTGCCCTGCTACCTTTGTTTCCGTTTAGTGCTCGCTTGCAGCTCATCCTTAGTCAGTCACCGCCCACCCCTCCCCCACCCTCACCCCACAGCTTGGAGAGTCACCCCGGCTGTGCCCTTGCCCAGGGCTCCTTCCAGTCTTGGGACGTTACGTTTGTAAGGAACCCTAGATTAGGTAGTGTTTCAGATCGAGCCTTTTCATCTCGTAGATGGAGAAAGAATTGGTTCGGGTCCTAGTGAAGGGAACGAGAGGAGTTAATGTACTTGTTTTTGGAGTGATCGTTAGATCCCAAACCCCTGCGTGGTGTTATCCCCCTTGACCATCCCCATCCCACCACACCCTTTGTTTCACTCCGAGCGTGGGGGTGGGGGAAGCAGGCCCAGGATGCCCGGTGGTGGGGGCGGCCACCCAGCCAGGAGGAGGAGAGGACAGGTTCTCGCTCAGGCTTCTCTCCTCTAAATCCTCGTGCTTTTCACTGTCCCACTGTCCCCACCCATCTCCCAGGCCACCGTTCTGTTTGGTGTTCTCGGCTACGCTTGCTGCATTGCACAGGTGCCTGGAGAATTGGTTTAGCAGCGTCTCTTCCACATTGTTGCCCCTGTTTATTCTACTTGAAACACCCTTGAGTGCTTTAAATAACATTTGGAAACAGAATTTTCGTGCTGGTGGAGGGATGCAGGAGAGTTTCCCAGTCCTGGGTTCTGTTGTCGGCCTGGGAGGGTGGGGGCGGGGGGGTGGGTGGGGGTGGGGCTCGGGGAGTGGGACAGGGTGTCAGCTGCCTTGAGAGGGGACTGGCGTGGCCGCTGCTGCTCCCGACTTTGGCCCAAGCATCAGGAACAGCGGCTGCGGTTACTGGTGCTCACAAAGACATACTCAGCTGCTTTTCCAACTGTTCTCCCGATTTGTGTGATGCTGCTTAACCACTTTCCTGGTTGAAAGGATGCCGCCGTCAGGGCCGTTTCTCACCCGGATGCGGGCGTCCTGCAGCCCCTTGTGGTCCAAGGTCCCGTTTGCTTGAGTTGAAGCTGTTCTTTCCTTGTGACTCCTCCACGGGTTTGAAAACACGGAAGGTAAAAACACCCGCACAGTGGACTTGTAATTAAGTCTGACTTGCGGATGGCTGAGTAAGAATGTTCATATTTAAAGCACTGAGAAATGTAAATATTTGACTTGATATAATGTGACCATACACTCTTCCCTGGATCTCCATTATTAAACCTGCTGTTGAGCTCCTAGACAGATGGTCTTTTGAGTAGTGAACACTTCTTTCAGTGCAGCAAGATGCCATTTGGTGCAGTGATGAAGTGACATTATTAATCAATTTTTTATGCAACGAGAAAAAAAATCCAAAGGGAGAGAGGGTAGGCGCAGATCAGAGAAACCCTGAGCTCCGTCTTACGGAGAGCTGGGGGTGGGGCCTGTCAGGCATTTCAGCAGCCGCCCTCGCCTCTGCCCGGGAGAGGCGCTGTCACAGGCACCAGCGCCCAAGTGCGTTTCCCGGCGTCCCTTCCCTGTGTGTGTCTAGGCTCACCAGGACCGAGGGTCCGCCTTCTCCCTGCTGGTCACCGTCACTTAAGGCAGCAGCCCTGTGCTGAGGTAGGGGCCTAGAGAAGCGAAATGAAAATGATCAGGAAATGTTATTGATCGTCGCTTTCGTATGTTTAACCTTGAAATGTATGTTCGATTAGCAGATTTTCAGTTAAAAAAAAATAAGGCTTAGCCGTCCCTTTTGTATTTGTGCCTCCTGCTGTTTCCTTTACGCCCCTAGGTGTTTAGACACAGAGCAGGACCTCACTGGGTCATAGTCATTAGGAATGAAGTTTCCTGAGGGAGGAGTTGCCCAGATAATGGGACCCCTCGTCAAACACCTTGTCTGCTGTAGTCATATTATGGTTTTAAATTCTTCCGGAGATGTCTGGTACCAACCTGGCTTCTTTAGCAGTTCTCAGGAACCCCTGCTAGGTGCTTGTACTCAGATGTGGTCAGATTTTATCTTACAGACTTTTCCTCGACTGTGAGGGTTTTGCTTTGAAATCTCTCCATTTGGGACTCACCGGGAAAAGACACTGGGAAGGGTGAGGGTAGGTTAGGGGATGGTGGTGTAGGGCCAGAACAACTTGCAGCGCATCCTTCGGAGAGAGAAGGGGGGAGTCTTAGGTGAGCTGGGGGTGTGGTGTGTGCCAGGCAGGCTGGAAACGGGGGTGCAGCTGGGGATTTTCCCGGCTGCTCTTGTCACGTCTGGTGGGGTGATCAGCGGTGTGGCTGCAGTGTTTTCTGGCTCAGGGGCCTGGAGCCCGTGGAGGGGAGGGCGCTGGTACCGGGGGAGCAGCGACATCCAGGTCCCAGGCTTCCTTTGGTTTGCAGGCCCTGGCCAGTGAGAGCAAACGTCTTCTGTTACCCGTGTTCTTTCCTGAAGAACCCACGTTGGTCAGTTTATTCGAGGATCTTCAGATTCTGTTCTTTATTGCTCTGGCCCCCTGCTGGTCTGTTGGGTCCCCAGAGGCTCCTGCTCCTTGCTGTGGTTCCCTTCTCTTCCTCCACCCTGTGTGTTCTTCCCCAAGCCCTGCCTGGACCGGGCCTGCCCTCGTCTCCGGCCTTGGCACATGCTGCGCTTGCCTTCAGTCCTGCCCTTTCTTCTCACCGGGCCTGGGCGGAAGGGTCTCCCCACCAGGATGGGGCCCGAAGGCCAGGTGATGTATCCCCACGGCCCTGATCAGGGAGCTGGGCCCCTGAGGGTTGTTGTGTGCAGGCCCCGCCTCCAGACCGTGGGAGGCTGGCACGGCCGTGCCCTCGGGCACTCCTGCGTGCTGCTGCCCGCCCGACGGGAGGTGCGCTTGGTTTGCTGACATAACAACATGAATGAGGTATATTTACTGAGCTGAACGTTGTTCGGGGTCACGGAAGACAGACGTTTCGTCTTGTGTGAGTCTGCAGAGTGTAAAAGTGTAAGCACCAGCAGTGCAGATACTCTGGGTTTCACGCTGCTGCAAACCAGGGACGGTGTGGGGGGAGGAGGTGAACGAGGGGCTGGACGGGGTGGTTTGTGGTCCCTGAGACCACGTCCTGGGGAGGAGGCTGGCCCTTCGCTGCATCTGATCTTCACTGGGAACCTTCGCCTGTGAGCTGCCCCTGCGGCTGCTGTGGAGGCCCGGGCAAACCGCCCCGCTCTGCGTCCGTGTACACAGCGCCCATCGGGACGCTGGGGCTTCGGTGTGGGCCGGGTGACCGCGGTGGCATGCGTGCCCACGCTTCCTCTCCTCCTGCGTGCGTCATGCCTGCGGAAAGCAGTTGTGGGTCACACACGGATGATGTCATTGCTTCTGTAGAAGACCGGCCTCCTGCTGGCTCTTGGGATTAGTGTGTCGGAGGAGCGGGGATCACTCTGGGGGCGCCAGTGCATGCCAGCCTGGTCGGCCGATCAGTCTGGCCTTCCCACAGGCAGGCTAAACCAGCCACTCGAGCCAGCTGCCCAGGTCTTTGTCACGGCCGCCACCGCTCCGCAGGTGCGGGTCTCCCAGACCTCACTTAGTTCGGGAGAAAACTACGTGAAGACCGTGGAGTTGTCTCAGTGGCACTGTTGAGGGACTGGGGCGGCCGAGGCTGGTGCTGGTCCTTGTACGTCGTTCCCATCCGGGGTACGTGTTTATCATCACTCCGCTCCGCCCCTCCCCCCACAGCAGCAAGAGACCAGGATTCTGTCCCCAGGGACTTCCTGAGTGTCACACCAGACAGACCGCCTGGTCCTGAGGGACTTCCGGTGGAGAGGGCGGTGCTTCCATATCCTGAGGCCACCGAGCTGGGACCTGGGGGGGGCCAGCATACTGCTTGGTGGTTCCGGATCGGTTCCGGGGACACCGGTCTGTTGGGGACTCATTCCCACTGTGTGTCCTGCACGCAAGAATCTGGTTTCTTTGGGGGGTGGGGAGGACACGAGTTTGTTTGCTTGTGTGTTTATTTATTTAAAGTGTTCCTTACCTGGAGAAACGAATTCACCATGGTCCAAAAGCACATTCAGGGAAATGTTTCCCCCCGCCCTGCCCCCCCCCCCCCACGCAGCCTCTCCTGCTCTGCGCACTTGCTGGTGGGGCACGGTGAGAATTCACACAGGCGCAGACGTTCGGGTTTGTCCTAGAACAGTAGCATGAACGCAACACTGAGCGTCTCTAAATGGAGTGGGAAGGTTTCTGACTTCTTGACGTGAAAAGCGACAGGCCTGGGAGACCGGGAGCTTCTCGCCAGGCGGGTGTGTGCTCCTCCAAGGTGGGCAGTGGCACCCCCACAAAAAAAACCAGACCCTCTCAAGTTCAGAAAAGCTTTCTTGACTAGCCTGAATTTGTATCCTCTTTTTCTTCCTTTCCTTGGAAACTGATTATCTGAAGGAAAGTTCCAGACCGTTTTTTTTCTGCTGCCCCTGCTCCTCCCATCCCGTGTCCTCCTGGGCTGGCTGCTCACTCACCCTGACGGGCCAGCCTGCCACGGGCTGTTGGCTAAAACTCATCACTTAATTTTAGATGGTCTTTCATCATTACCTGACTCGTTAAAACTAGACTCCGAGTTTTAGGACAGGCACCCCACCTTCCACTTTTCTGCCCCCCACATTTGAAGGCAGGGTGATCTTAGGGTACATAGCTGTCCATCAGCAGGCCATTGTTGAAGCACTGGCATTTGAGTTCTGGTCTCGGATTGTTCCCGTCCAGAGCTGGCTCTTCCTGGGTTGCCCTCAGGACCCTCGCCCCACTTGGCTTCCTCCTCCTGAGTCTGCGTGCGTGTCTACTATTGCTTCTGCCCTTCGCTCAGCCGCACACTCGTTCATTTGTCCAGCGAGCAGCGCAGACCCTTGTGATGTTTTTGTGTGCCCTCTTGGCCGGGCTGTGATGTCCTGTTACCGACCCAAGCACTCCAGTCTCGGTGTGGCTGTGCGGGATGTGCTTCTTCCATCAGTTGACTGGGAGTAAAGCAGGTAATCTGTTGTGGCCTCACCTAGTCAGTCAAAAGGCTTGAAGTGCAGGATGGAAGCTTCCGGAAGCAGGAGTTCTGCCTGTGGATACCAGCCTCCGCTTCCGTCTGACAGTTTCCAGCCTGTCCTGTGGGTTTCAAACTTACACTTGCCGCAGTTGTGTAAATCAAGGCTCACCCTCCTCCTCCCTCTCCCTCAGCTCTCCCACCCCTCCCTGCTAGTGCATGCACACACATGTGCGCACACGCACTCTCTACTGGTTCTGTTTCCCTGGTAGAGCCCCGAGTGACACGCTGCCAGAGATAGCATCTCAGGGAATCTCCAGTGGACAGTCCCCACTGGCCCCTCGCTGCTACTGAAGCACACAGCACCGATGCGGACTTCAGTCCTAAACCCCCAGCCTCACGTTCCCTCTGCCCATTTGCTTCTCCTGAGAATGCTGGTCCTGTGCTGCGGCCGTCCACCCCCGGCCCTTCCCTGGAGCCCTCAGGGCCCGATCGTGTCCCCTGCCCTGCTGCCCGTCCTGCTTCCCGCCCTTCCACCACCTGGCAAACCTGCTTTTCCTTTGGGGTCCACGTAGGTGTCCTGAAGAGCCCCACCCCTCACAGTCAGCTGGCTTCCTGATGCTTCTACAGCGCTGTGCAGTTCCTGCTTTCATAATACTGATGCCAACCTTGTTAACTCTCTGCGTGCCTCTGTCCTCTCGTGGACGACATGCTGTTTGGGACCTGGGAGTTTGTCTTCCAGGATGTCCAGTGCCTCCCATGGTGCCCGAACCTGAGTGGGCATCAGCACTGTGTCTGTGGGTGCCCTGCTCTGTGCGGTTCCCCAGGGCCGAGTTCCATTTCCCATGCAGAGCAGGTGAAAGCATGTTTTCATCACATCTGCCCTCTTTTCAGGGCCTAGTGCTGGGTCCCCTGGACCTGGGTGTTTCTGGTCTGTGTCATTGGCCGCTGGCAGGGCAGCCTTCCTGTTAAGTCCTTTCCTAGATGGAGCGGGAGGTCCATAAAGTGTATTGACTCTTACAAAGAGGAATGAGTCGTAAAAACCCTTTTGTAAAACATGAAAAATGGTAGTCGGCGAGGGTGGAGATCTCAGCGTTAACCCTGAAGTTTTAGTTCCCTTTTGAGGGTAATGACAGGGACATCTTTATAAAAGGTTATAATTTGTATCCAGCTGGCTGCTGATAGCCTGGAAATGCCAAAATGCCTTCCTGTAATCTTCAGGTCAGATGCAGTTCATGTATCTGAATCACTCCAGCTTCCGGGAGGCTCAGGGTTTACACAGGGCCCAACGTCTCCGAGAAGCTAACAACTGCCTCTTCGGGTTTGTGATCGGAATGATGTGAGTGGAGTTTCCGTTTTCAGCCCGACGGTCGGCTGTGCCTCCACCAGGGCAGCCGGGGAGGAAGGGACGGGACACGTCCCGGGAGGGAAGCAGGTGATCTGCGGCGTTCTGAAATGCTGCCCAGTGTTGCAGGTAGCTCTTGGGGGAAGTCAGCAAGGGCTGAGGGAAGGAGTTACGATGTTTATTTACTGCTGTGGAAGGAAGTCATTGATGCATTAACTTACAAAGTAGGTTGCAGAACAACAGTGTATCTGTAGTTCAGTATAATATCATATCCATTACTGTTAAATTGTAACCATTTGAATAATTTTATGTGCATTAGAAAACTGGAAGGCTATTTATACATACACACAGAGAATGCATACACACACATATCAAACTCTTAATAATAATTAAGAAAAGTTTTTCCTTTTTCTTGACAGTGTGATTTTAAAAAGTTCCCATGCTTTATCAGAATAAAAGCCATGAATGACTTTTAGTTTTTTGGTAGGGAAAATAATCTGAGGACAAGAGGTTAGAAAAAATAGGCACATATCACAGCTTCTGTAAGGGTGGTAATATTAGGTCTGATTATTTATTTTCTGTCTTTCCTCATATGTTTTTAAGATGACTTTTATAATTAAAAACAGGGCCAACCATGGTTCATCTAAGGCACTTAGCTCCCACGCTGAGCCAATTACATATTTGAGTCAAGTGCTTTAACGTAAAATTTTAAATCACATACCAAGCGTAAATTAATGTATGTAAAAAGTGAGAAATCAGATAGTGACCAAATCGTACATGCTTTGGGGACCAAATTTAAGTCCCCCTGCAAGATGCTTTTCATCCATTCCTGTCCCAGGAGGGGGAACTTTGTAACAATCGCTTAGGCCTCTGGTTAGAATCCCTGTCCTGCCCCCTCCCATCCCCCTTGAAAGTTGCTGTCAATCCTCTTGTAACACTTTTTGCAAATGGATATACCTTGTGCAATGTGTGGTTGGCTCTCTGCTGCTTCCGTAACCATGTAACTAACTCGGCTGGTGTCCGAAGGGAAGGTGTGGAAAGGAGGAAACGGCCTGGGCCAGGCCTGTCCTGTTCCTGTCCTGTAACGTGTGGGTGCTGATCACGCCCAGAAAAGAGCATTCCTCTGCGCTGCCGTCTGCCCAGGTTGGAGAAAGGCAGCCTGTTTCAGAAGCTGCCGTGATTGAGATAAGAGTGTAATGAGCGTATCTGAGGCTCATTCTGGCATTCTTTCCTCTTTTCCTGTAAGAAGACTCGTCCTGTTTCGCTGGGCATTGCACGGTGACGTGGGTGACTGAGGGCGGCGGGGGTGTTCCCAGCAGGCTGGTTCGTTTCTTTTTTCTGTGGCCATCACATTTCCTAACTACTTTGATCAAAACTGTGCCATGTGTCAGAGTGGAGGTCATTCTGAAGAGGTTTAGTTCATTATTGTCATTTAAGTACTTTTATATTAGAAAGTCTTTACAACCATTACATCATTTAAAACATTCCTTGTGCCCCAGGACGTCTCAGAACATGGAGTATTTCAATGTCTAGTCAGTGTTTCAAGGGGATAAAAATTTAATTTTTGTCTGAGAACAAAGGAAGGTTTTGGGGGATTCTCCCATGAATGCACGTGTGTGCTTTACTGTGTACCTCTGTGTAGGCCCATATTTAAGGTGTTTGCTATGAAAATATTAATGGCAAGTGTAGAAATTCCAGTTTTCTAAAGTATTGATTCTTTATAATAAACACATTTCAGCACTGGCTCAGTGGCTCAGTTGGTTGGGGCATCGTTCCGTTCACCAGAAGGTTGCAGGTTCGATCCCCTGGTGGAGTATGTAAGGCAGCCAGTCAGTGTTTTTCTCTCACCCTTCGTCTCTCTGTGAAATCAAAAAACATATCTTTGGGTAAGGATTAAAAGTTTTTTTTTTCAACAATCATTCAAATCATGTTTATACGCGGTGTTTCTCTTCCACCAGTTCGGTGAACTGGAGGTGAGCACAGGGGTGCCGTGTCTCTCCGCTCCCCTCGCTCGGCCGCCTGTGCGACCACAGGCCTGCCTTTGGATGCCTGCGGCCTGCCGGCTCCTTCCAGAGCCGTGCACAGGGCGGGGCGCTGCAGGTACAGGGGAGCCGGCCCCATTTGCATCCTGTGAATCTGCAGGGTCGGGGTGTCCTTGCTCAGAGGGCTTGCGGGTGAGCGTTTCCCTGGAGACGGCCGAACCGGGCTCCCCGGAGTGTCGGCGTGCTTTCGCGTCATGGTCTTGTTCGAACACCAGCATGGAGCACCAGACAGGCGGTCAGGTTGATGGGGGTAAAGTTTACATTTAACTGAACGCTTCTATTGTGTAAGAGTCTGTGTTGATATTATCTTAACTCATAGGTGGAGATGCTGGCAAGGAAATAATTTAGGACTTGTTCGACATCAACGACCTGAAGTTACAGAAAAAAAATCTGTTCAATCTTATTTGTTAAAGAAAACCTTATTGGTACTTGGGTCTTAGAATGCAGGAAACCTGGAGAACGAACTGTTCAGGGTTTTACATCTTCTTTTTTTCAAATATATGTTGTTAAGTGTGTCTGGTGGGCTCTTGAGTTGCTTTCTTGTTGAAAGCGTGAAATTATTAAGTGGCAAACCCAGGAATACACTTAAGAGCTGGTGCTTGCACGAGCTAATGGCAGGTGGCTGGTGAGAGTGATCCCTGGGGCCAGTCATGTTCTGGTCAGACTAAGGTTTTGTCCCCATGCAACGCCAAAGTCCTCCCGTCTCTCTTCCCTGCCCTCTTCTCTCCCCCGTCATTTGCCTGTGTTCTTCCTTGTTTTTCTCTGAGGTTTCCCTTTGCATTTTTGTTTCCCCTCCCTTGCCTGTCCTTCCTTCCTCTTCCTGTGTCTCTCCCCCATCACGTGGTAAATTGCCAGAGACACCCCCAGCTGGCCTGGTCCTCACACTTCCTTTCTTAACGCCCTTCAGAACCAGTCTGCCCGAGGGTTTCTGTTGGGGGGGTGGGGGGGGGAGTGGGCGTTGCCTGGTAAAGCCGCACAATCCAGGGTGTGGAAAGAGGCTCCAGGGAGTTCAGATCCTCACTGGAAGGTGCTGTTTTGTTGCCGCCCTAGCTTTCACAATCAGTGCTTTTGATTTGACCTTGTAACTTGGAGAGGAAAGAGCCTGGCGCTTCCACAGCACAGGTTTGGCCTGGGGGCGGGGCCGCTTCCTCTGACAGTGGGCACTGCGGGCCCTTGGGGACCAGCCAATGCACGTCAGACATGGACCTACATTCTCTGGGCCTTCCAGTCTGAACAGAAGGAGACTTTCATTAATGCTTCGTAAATTAGCTCAGAAACCCGTAGAATCAAGCTCACAGGACCAGTTCTGGGTCTCTAGGTCACTGGGTCCTTCTGATGCAAGAGCGAGGTCTTCAGGCTCCAGGCAGACAGGTGCTGGGCCCCAGGGTTCTAACTGGGAACACCCAGGCTCTGCTTCCAGCAGGCGGGGGAGGGGTTTTCAGGGGAGAAAGCTGTTCCCATTCAGTCTGGTTTCAGCAGTGCATGCAGAGCCGGATCCTTCTGCGTGCCGGCAGATCAGAGTCCAGTGCAGCCACGCTGCGCACAGGGTTTCTGAGGTTAGTAACGCAGGAGCTGCTCCCGGAACGCAGTAGGCTGAGACCCTTCTAAAAGAAGCAGAAAGGGAAATCTCCTCCCAGCTCTGTACCCACCCTTGTAAAAGCAGCTTTCACTGCTTGGCCTTTCACCCCATAGATACAATGAGGAAGTTAAACGAAGTGGTTTTGATTATTCTGGCACGACCTTTTACGTTTGGAAACCCTGGGAAGAACTCACTCCTTTGAACCCCTCCTGCCTTGGCTAAGGAGTCAGCTAGTCACCAGGAACCTTAGATAAGACTCAGATAGGACCTGGCCCCGGGTCTTCTGCTGTCGGATTAGCCTGAGGAACTGTGCCTATTAGAGCCAAGTTCACAGACAGGCAGCGGAGCTGCGGCTGCAAGCTCAAGAGGCACATGCTGGCTTGCCTGACAAGGAGACGGGCAGGAGAGGTGGGCTCGGCCTGGGGTGCCCTGAAGAACTGTGCAGCTTTGCCTGCCTGGGCTACAAAACGGTGGTAGGATGCCTTGAAAATAAGGGAAATAAAAACTCCCATCCCAGGAATGTTCATCAGCCAGTCCGAGTAGGTGACGGAAACAGGAAGATGAACGTGGTCTTCTGTGTACCTGCAGGTTTAGATGCCAAGGTTAGTCTTTGTTTTCCTCTGTATTGGTGGGTCAGCGCCCCCACTGTCGCCTTCTTGGTGGACTAGCGGGTGGTCCTGTGAGTCCGGGGAGAGTCCGAGCCCTGCTCTTGAAATTCAGGCAGCATCCGTGTACCTTCTTATGACTTGGAAAGTCTGGAGACAGTTTTTCCTGCTGCCTTAGGTTTGTGTGTGTGTATGCCTGTTTGAGGGGCAGGAGAGCAGAGAGATTATGTTTAGTAACAAAACAATGAAACAGGAAATTTCGAGATTATTCAGAGTAGAAATTAAGGAAGTAGAACTCTTAAAGGGGATACCATTAAGATTCTATACGGATTCCTTGCCTGAAGAGCTCAAAACCTACAAGATTAGATCGTTGAGTTTTAGGTTATGCTCTTTGCATGCCAACAGTGAAGGGGTTGTAATGGAAAGTGGCTGTGGGTTTCCTGGAAAGGGAGCCAGGGCCTCACGGAGAAGCGCCCTCATGGAGAGGCTTTTGAAGAACCGGGTGTGGCTGCGACACCAGGCACTCTTTCATGAGAGTCATTCATTCCCCTACGTGTGTCTTGAGACGTGCCTGAGGGTCAGGTACTGCCTTCCGCCCTGTTGCAGAAGGGAACAGGGTATGTGTAGCTTGCACCCCAGTTCTCCTGCCTGTGCCCCCTCTCCTGCCTGACTGCCAGTCTTTCTGGTTCACGCCCTGGGCAGACAGGTGTGCTGAGCCAGGGGTCGGCAGAAGCGCCTATCCCTGCCTGACCAGGGATCGCCAGCACCGGAATGGTGGTATGTGAGCACCGTGCCACTGCCCTTGAGGTCACTGGGGCTTCCTTGCTGTTCGTATCTAACAAATGTCAGTGGGGCTTTGAGCCCAGCATTTGCTGCCTGACAGGAGTGTCATTGGGTCACTCCCTGGATTTCTCTTGCAGACTGTCACGAATAACTTTATAAAAGGGTTACACGCAGAATGGTTTTGTCATTTCAGGGTGACTTTAGTGGACACGTAGTGGGTGCCCTTGAAGTACCTGAGGTGGAGGGAGCAGCAGTGCTCCATGGGGGCAGGTGTCAGGGTCACGGGGACGCAGTGAGGACCGTGAGCTCCCTGCAAAGGGAGGCGCGGACGCCATCTCCATTTTACTCGGGAGGAAACAGGAGCCACGGAGCCCGGTTTCTTGCCTCGCCCCTCACTCAGTGAGCGTGGAGCTGGGACTCCAGCCTCCGGCTGACCCCACGGCCACTCTGTGCTCAGCAGCCGTCTTTACGCCCCACCTCCTGTCGGACAGGGTGGTGGGCACGAGCTAAGACCTTGAGAAGACTTAAGTTAGGAAAGTTAAAAGGACTCCTGCTTGGTGAAGTATTACTTGTTGCTTCGTGTCTTGGGTCTGTGGAGTTTGGTGTGTGCAGATGCTCCTTGACGCGCAGTGGGGTCGCGTCCCCTCTTGGGGACGTGAGTGTTCTGAGCGCTCACGGAGGGTGGGCAAGACCACCCTGTGCTGCTCGGGCGGGCAGAGGCACCACGTGTATTTTCCACTCACTGATCTTGTCATCCTGGGGTGGGGTTGTTTGCAACCTGGGGTGGGGTTGTTGGGCTGTGGCCCCCTCGTGAGTGGAGGAGACCTGCATGTAGCGTGGGACCCGGAAGGAAAGGGGCTTCTGCTCTCTTCAGGGCTCTCCGGTGCTTCATGTGCTGCCGGCGGAGGCGCAGACCTGCGCACATGAGACTGTTGCTTAGTTCTGTTGATCAGCACAGGACTTGTTCTAACAGACGGTACGTGGTATGACTGCGAATTGCTTGTGGCCACCAGGTTAACGCACAGTTAGCTGAGTTGCATCACATTCTTTGACACGTAAACATTGTAAGCCATTAGGCTTCCCAAATATTTGGACTCGTGAGAATTTGGTTTTTAATATTTCAATCTGTGTCACCTCAACTATTCCTCCTGCCAGTCATCTTTTTTTAGGTATAAGAGCTTTTTAGTTAACTCTTTTACGGGAAAATCATTGCAGAAATGCTGCAGTTACGCATGAAGAAGGACCCATCTATCCGCCCAGATAACTCTTCCCCCAGTCCGCGTGCAGGCTTTCAGCGGTGTCGTGGGCCATCTTTAGTTCAGTTACATGGCTCCTTCGTTTGGCAGCCCGATGCCTCTTAGGTCTGAAAGTCCCCGGGCTTCCATCACCGGAGTGAAAGTGCAGGAAGCAGAGTGAGAGGAAAGCATTCTTCACAAGCAGCGACAGGAGAATCCAGGAGGTGTTTGTTCTGGTCCCTTAGACCCAGAACGTGGCCTTGAGTGTCTGTGAACTCCTGGGTGTTAAATTGGACTCTGTTTCCCTTCAAGAGTCTTTTGTACATGAAACAGCCCACAGATGTAAGACATTGGTGGGGGACGTCTCAAGCAGGAGCTGGAAGGATGTGACGATTGTCGGGGAACACGGCATCACTTCCATGCCTGTCCCTCCCCTGCCTCTCAGATCACCGGCTCTGCCTGTGCACTGCGCGCACCCTCTCCACCACGGTCCTCTGCAGGCAGGTCCTCCGCAGCTGCTCCAGGCAGAGTCTGTTGTCCTCGGCCTTGGCTGCTCTCAGATGCTGGGGTGTGGGTGTCAGAGAATTCTCTCCTTCATTTACAGAACGTGTCCCCAAGGTCACTTGAGACTCCAGCACTTACAACTTTGATCGAACATTAAATCGTTTTTATGCGGAGTATGCCTCACTTCTTTTTCTGTTTTAATATGCATAAAATTAGTAACCCTGACAAAAATAACTGATAACATTTCCTATTGCTGCTTTTCAACATTTATGATGCATACCTCACAGAGTTACCTGCTAAAAGAAATGTCCTGGTGATGTGGTGCGGAATTTCCTGCTGCTTGGGTGAATGTTGGTGAGTGTAACAAGTGACATTTAACAGCGTTGGGACGGTCTCGTGGTGCAGGTCTACATTCGAGAGGCAAAGTCAAAGGTGGTATTTCAGATGGGTGGCAACTTTTGTGAGTCATATTATAATAAAATAACCCTAGCAGAGGATTTTATTTTAACAACCTGGGAGAAGGTTTGTAACTGAAGAATACTTACAGAATTGTATTTTTTATTTTGCTTAGTGATCTTGGTTTTGCAGTAAAACTGTGGTGCTGATGAAGAGCATTAAAAGTCTGGCCTCCGCCTGTGTCGTGTCCCCGACCGAAGATGTGGGAGGGCCCCCCCATGGAAAGGCACAAATGGAGATCTCCAGTGGGAACACTGAGTCAGTCTGAGCTGGAGCCCAGCACTTACAAGGGGGTGGGGGGGTTAGATTAAACAGGAGATGTTTACAGAGACTTTAAATGGTGACAGCTAAAACAACACACACGTGGAGGGTGTTTCCCAGCTTTGTGGGTGCTCCCTCCGCGGTCTGGAGCTGGCTGCTGGATGTTTCAGCCACTTACTGAATTCCTGTCTTTGGACTCTTAGACCTGAAACTCACTGCTTGGAGCGTGGTGAGTGGGGCCTGTGCCTCACATGTTATTGTGGGGTCACAGCCTGCCTGATGGTAGTGGAAGTCATTCTGCCCTGTCATATTTATGTCGATGAGTATAAATTGCCACTTTTGACTGTAAGGATAAAGCTATCAGTCGCAACGGATGTATTCCATTTGTCAAAGCCTACAGATACTCTGCAACTAATTTATTTTCATACACACTTCTGACAGAGGAGGGGAGTGCCGGGGTTGTGGGAAACGGGAGTCTGTGGTGTGGAGGGTGTGCACAGTAAGGGGTGGGGGGACTCATCGAGCCACTGGAGGCACATGCTACAATGGTGCATCTTCAGAAGGACCAGCAGCGCTGGACCCTGCCTTGCTGGGGCGGGCAGGACGTGCCCGCGGTGCTGACCTCCGAGCCCAGTGCAGGCAGCCCACTCTGTGGGAACGCCCATGTGCCGTTGCAGCCCCCCCATCAAATACGCATCTGCAGACACCCCCCCATTCCTCCGAGTTGCCTTTTCATGGCTCTCTGTCCACCGCGTCCTTGGAGGCACGGAAGTTTTGGATTGGGTGGAAGCCCAGCTTTGCCATCCTTGCTTCTGTTGCCCCTGCTTTTGGCATCACACCCCATAAATCATTGCCAAGTCCAGTGGCGTGAAGCTGTTGCCTCATGTTATCTTCTGTGAGCTTTTTAGGTGTAGTTCTTCTGCTGAGATCTACTTGATCTGTTTTAATTTTTATATACAGTGAGAGGCAAGGGTCCAACTTCATTCTTTTGCGTGTGAATATCCAGTGATCCTAGTACCGTGTGTGGATAAGACTGTCCTTTCCCTCTCTGGGGGTCTTGACGCCTGTGTGTCAGAGGCCATTCGACCACAAACGTGAGCGTGTATTTCCTGGCTCTCTAGTCTGACCTGTGGGTCTGTGTGTCTGTCTTTGTACCAGCACCGCAATTTTCTTTACCTGTAGCTGTGTGGTAGCTTGTGAAATGTGCAAGGCCTCCCGGTTTGTTCATCTTTTCGAGGTTGCTTTGACTCTTTGAGGTCCCTTGAGATTCCCTGAATTTTAGGATGGGTTCTTCTGTTTCCACAAAGGGTGTCATGGGGTTTTGGCTGGGATTGCACTGGATCCACACATCACTTCGGGTAGAAGCAATCTTAACAACACGAGGCCTCCCAGTCCACGGACATAGGATGTCTTTCCACGTATTTGAGTCTAATGCTCTTTTATGTGCGTTTCTACATGGCAGGGGCACAGATTCGGGGCAGCCAGGCAGGCTTGCTGTTCGTTCTCGCCGTGCTACTCAGCACATTGCAGAACTTTTGGAGGAGTCTCCCAGGTCCCCGCCGCAGCGTCCTCTCTCAGTGGGGGTTGTGTGAGAGTTTTATCTGTTGCGGGTCAGGGTCTAGCAGCGTGTGTGACATCGTTTCCCCTCTGTGCGGCTTCGGACAAGCACCTCCACACCAGCTTTGTTCCGATTGAGCCTTCGTTTTGCCTGTTTCCTTTCCTGGGTCTGGACTGAACTCTGCCCCCAGGACACCCGCTCTGGCTCAAAACCTTGCCTCTGCTCTCTCTGTCAGAGCACGCCTCTCATTGCTGCCTTGAGCTTCAGGCCAACGGTCGCTGTCCTCCAGCGGTATGGCGGCTCTTCATTTCGTGTGCCAGGTCCTGGGCCCCTGGCACGTGGAGAGGCGTGTCCTTTGGTGGATGTAGTCACGGGGCCGTGGGGGGAGGGCGCTTTAAAGGGCAATGACAGGCACTGCTTTGGAGTGAGTGGTTGAGTCACACGTGTGCTGTGTAATGCTGTGTATTTTGCAGAGTGCTCTCCCCGCCCCATGGACCTCAGAGGTGAATCGACACCAGAACTACCAGAGGAACTTGTTAAAGGCAGTCTGGGGGCCCACGCCCAATCCCAGGAGCCAGAATTCCTGAGGGGAGGGGGGAGTAGCTAAGGAATTTGTGTTTTTAACACACTCTCCTCGGCCAGTTTTCCAGCAGCCGGCCTCGCACTGGTCCTCGGACAGGCCTTTAGGACCCCCGACTCTCACCCCCTGCCAGTCTGGCATCTCGTATGCACAACCCAGCAGGCCAGCCCTGGGCCAGGCTGATGACAGAGGAGAAGGCACCCAGGACGCAGGGCTTGTCTGGAACCCAGTCTCATGTCCTTGTTTTCTCCCCCGGGGACTTGACCTCCAAAGTCCCTTCAGCAAGGGGACTTTGAGGATGGTCTGGGGAGAATGGAACTAAATTGGGAAGGGCCTTAAATGATGCATTGGTGGGGTGGGTTTGAGAAGTCTTACTTTAAATTGGGGTTAATAGTAATTCCTACCACAGAAGGTTATTGGAGTTTTGCTTGAAAAGTACTTAGAAAGTGCCCGGCACATAGAAAACGCTCTCGAAGGGTTGCAATTTAAAGTACATCTTTTATTTTATTTTATTTAAAGTGTATCTTGACAGCACAACAAACCCCAGCTACTGTCACTAGAATAGAAACTTCTAGTGTTTTGGACTCAATTAAATGGATTCTAGAGCATTCTCAATTTCAGATTTCACTTATTCTCTTCAAAACTGAGTAAAAGACATTGTGAGTCAATAAATTGCCCGGATTCACCTCCTAAATGGGCGTAGAAGATATATCAGTACTTGAGAAAGGGGAGACCGGAATCTTAAATCCCTCATTTGACTTGACCTTTCACCTGTCGGAACTGGTTTACAGCAGAAGCTTCTCATCCTAGTTGTGCCTGGGAGTCACCGGGGCTCACCCCAGGCCCTCAGGACTGGAGTCTCGAGGCAGGAATCTAGGTATAAGTATCCTTCGGGAGTTCTGGAAACTGGGAACCACTGGTCAGAACTACCCCAGCTTGTTCTTAGAAAGGCTAACTCACCTTTTTGCCCCGACTTTGGTTCCTGAATTGTAAGAAACCTTCTAGCTGTGCTGCGTCTTTGTGGAGGGACTCAGCCGTGCCTGAAGAAAAACCAGGTGCCAGGATATGAAAGGAACTGTAGGTGCAAGTGGAGTAAATGGAGTTTCCTCCCCCCAGGCGGGAAGAGAGTTCTGGTTTGTCAGGAGCGCATACAGGCAGAGCAGGTTGGGTCACCTGCGTGACGGAGGGTCAGAGGGAGTTCTGCCTGAATCACAGCAAGACCAAGACTCGTGGGAAGCCTGGGAGCCAGCACCCCCCCCCCAGTCCTCAGGGATGGGGAGATGAGGCTTCTTATTGCCTGTGACACATGGCCTGCCTGGGGCACTTAGCTCTGACGCCTGCTCTTTCTTGCCGTCTGTGGGCCAAAGTCTACTGTTTTTCCCATGAGAAAAAAAGTAAAATTTGCAAGCCTTCACTCCTTAAGGATGACAAAAGAGAGAAGGGAATTGTGGTGTCTCGTGTGCCCTGTGTAGTGACTTCCCCTTTGACTCTCCAGGTTTGGGGATGCGTGGGCTTTTCATTTGAGAGTGCGGAAGAAAAGGTGGGCAGCTTTGAACATTATTTTAGCTCCTATGAGCCCAGAGCAACAGCAGGAAGTCCTTGGGGGCCATCCTTGCGGCCACATTGCACTCTGGCCCTGCTGAGCCTGTGCTCACCCAGTTCGAGCCACCTGGGAGCTCTGCTGGGTCCCCGCAAGCCGGGAGCCCGTCCTTCTGTGCGCAGTGTGGCACCTAGCATGTGCTGGTTGTGTGGGCGGATGTCATGTAGACCATGATGAAGTCAAGGAACAGAAAGTACTTTCAAGGTAAAGTGTGCGGGTAAAACCAGAGTGAGTTGGAGGCAGCAGGAGTCAGAGGTAATAGATTTTGTCACTTCCAATGGAAGAGGAAAGACTTTCCCAGCCGGGGCTGTGTGTAAGCAAACACGTAGAGTGGGCATGTATAGGCGAGGTTGTACTGGTCTTTTCAGCCATGGCGAGATGTGTGTGACCCCAAATCAGTCATTTGCATGAACACCACATTTCAATGAAAGGGAAAAAGAACAGTGATGAACAGTGATCACTTCAGGACCTCCATAGGAAATCCATTTTGCTCCTGGCATCCTGAGACCTTAGGCAGATCCCCTCACTTCTGGGCTATAAAGCCAGGGTGTCAGAATAGATTATCTGTCTCCTTTCAGATCCGATGCCATGGTTGTGAGTCCAAGTGGATGATTAATACTTGGAACACTAGACAGTGTTCTCTGGCACAAGGAAAGAAAAAATGTTTCTTCGAGGTAAAACCAGTGGATCAGTGAAAATGCTGTTGTTAGCGGTGGTGTGGAAGTTTTGACATTTGTGGCACTGCTCTGGCTGGGACTGCGTCCAGCTGGCTCTGCTGGTCAAACTCTTGAGATGCTCTTGGGATGTCTGGATAACCAGCAGGAGCCAGCGGGGCTCCAAGCACTTGATTGAGCTCTCCAAACCAAGTATTTGATTGTGAGTTGGGCACGTGAGGAGACCTCTCTGGTCATGTTGGGCTGGAGGAGCTACTGCCTTCTCCAAGGCCCATGTCCAAATTCACTCAGTCTGGTGCTCAGATGGGCAAAGGGACAGCCGTCGCCTTTGAAGGAGGAACCCGAGAGCTGTGGCCGTGTTCACACCAGGACTCTTAGACTGTCCGCCTCTGGAGGGCAGGGCGGGCCGAAAGCATGCGTCCTTCCTTCCTCCCTTCCTTCTATCCTCCCCCCTTCCCTGTGTGTGCCCTCACCTGCATTCCTCCAAAACTGGGCCTTTCCGTAGGCCTCGAAACAATGGAGACGGCTATTTTTCTTTTTGCTCGAAGTTAGCAAATTTGTATTAGGTTGGCTTCTTTTGACGAACAAAGTCTGTAATTTTTTTTCATTTTTATTCCTATTTTGTAAAGGCCACATACATGTGAGAAGCTACCAGTTACAATAGAAAGAGTGAAGCAGCCTCTGAAGAGTGAAGGGTTCCAGGTCTGTCTCTTGATTCACGGTCATTTGATTGAAGACAAATTACTTAATTGCCCTAAGATTTTTTCCCCTTAAATGGGAGAGCAGCCTCTCTGGTCTCTTCAGAGGTTTTCCCGGGACCCAGTGAGCGTAGAGCAGTTTTGGAAACGGTAAACCCTAAGTAAATGTAGTGCACTGACGTGCACATTTTGCGGCGAAGGGCACGTCGTTAGTCAGACCGGTCCCTGGAGTCTGCTGGCTGGCGCGCGACGCCACTTTTTCGTGGTTGGTTTTCTGTTGTCATACTGCAGTTTCTGCATCTCTCTCTTTTCATTAACCTAGAAGTTAAAAGCAAGGAATGATTTCCTGTAGCTGTAATTTTTATAAGGAAGCCAGGTTCTTACTGGTGCTTTTTTTTTTTTTTTTTTTTTGGTGTTTTAATAAAATAGTGATTGTGTTAGGTGATCATTCTTTTACTTTTTCCCTCCAGGCAAAGATCTGTGGTGTTAGGAGCTTAAAAAACCAATCAGGCCAAGTTAGTTAGTGTGCATTCGCCGTGGAGAGTGGTTTCACTTTCCTGTCACACGCAGCCTTCAGCTCACACTTCTGAAATTCTGAAGGAGGTCTGTCTGTTGAGGAAGACTTCGCACCTCAGTGTGCGGCTGCCTTCTCTCTGGCCAGTGCAATAGAACGCACCCTGGATGCGAATGCCTTGTTCAAGAAGCGTGTCGTGGGTGCTGTCCCTGAAGGCTGCATTCTCCTGGAGTCCTGCACTTGATTTGCAGGACACTCTGTTTCCAAAGTGCCGACAGCGCTCTCCTCGGGCCACCAGCGTGACAGGACTGGTGTGGGTAAAACCAGCCGGTGAGAGGTGCCAGGCAGCCCCTCCCGGTCTCACTCCCTGGTCTGGCTAGCCCTGGCCTCTGTGCCCAAGCTCCCTGTTTTCTCTCGGGACGGGCCTGTTACCAGATGGAGTGGACTCAGTGGTGGCCCTTAAATCAAGGGTTTATGACCTTTCTCTCACCCACAAGGTCCTTGGTCTGCTTGTGTCCCCTGCCTTCTGGGAAGCAGGAAGCTAAGTTGTCTTCTGTCAGCACAGGAGGTGGCTGTCCCTCTGACCCCCATCTGGGCTGGTCAGCCCCCGGAAGCCAGGTCTGGGATAGAATGGAACAGCCTTGGGGCCCGGAGGGACCTTCACTGTCCTCCCTGCAGGGCCCCGGGGGCTGCGCTCCTGGGGGTGGGGCTGCAGCTGCAGCCCCAGTGGAGCGTGTTAATGTCCACTCATGGCTTCTGTCTCCCAAGTGGCAGAGTGAGGGGCCTGCCGGGCCAGGTGGGGCTCGCTGCCCAGCCCACCTTTTAAGAATCAGCCCACTTCAGGGTTGTCGAGTCAGCACAGGGCAAATTTTAGATACCTATACATGGTTCCGGAATTGGAAGACCCTTCTAGCAGTGGGTGTGGAATTTCTGAGAAATGCACTCACATGAGACACACTGTCAAGGGTGTTGTACCCCGGCAGTGCCAGGGTCCCACGTCCCCGTGAGCATGCGGTGCAGGGACAGGCTTGGGGCCATGTCTGTGTTCTCCTGCAGCTCAGTGGGGCTGTGGACACATCTCCAAGGGCTTAGAAGTGCACAGCCAGTCTAACACCCAGTAGCAACATTTTACATAGATAATAGACCATAATGTCTTTTTTCTCAGAGTTTTGCCAGCAGCTCGGCCAGTTTTACATCCTGACCCACCTGCTCCCTGGGCTTCTGATTCCCCCAATTTTCAGTTCACTGGCGTGGAAAGAACACTAGTGGGGGGCTATGGAGCTGGATGGGAGCAAACCACTTAGTCCGTGTGGGCTTCCTTTTGCTGACTTCCTGAGTGGGAGTCTGCTCATCCTTGCATCTGCATGGCGTCTGGCGTCTCCTGTGTGCGCCTCCTCGCGAGCCCACAGCACCTGTCCCAGGAGAGCTGGGCAGACATCCCCCCCGTCCTGCATATGGGACGGGTCCCCATGAGGGCGCGCACGTCCTCAGAGGTGGACACACACACGTCTCTTCGTTTCGCAGTGGCGTGCTGTCCCGCATGCTGCTGCCTGCAATGCCCAAGGTCGCTGGAGGCGCAAAGCACGTAGCGGTGTACGCCAACATAAACGTGTCACTCTAGCGCAAGTAATTTGCAGTGTGTGGGAACGCAGGCCCGAGTTTTTGTGAAAACCTGCTGTAAAAACCGCACTTGTCCAGTTAATCCACAGCAGGCGTTGCTCACCCACAGCAGCATTCGCTCTCAGGTGGGGACCTGAGCCGCAGAGGCAGGAGGCGGAGCCAGCGGTAGTCCCAGCTCACCCAAATGAGGGTGATCTGCCCTGTGTCATTTAAATGTGCACTGGCTTTATGGAGTGTTATTTTCAAGATTTTTTAAATTTATTGAACGTGAAGTGTTTTTATGTGTGTGGGGGTTTACATGTCCATCTGTAGGCGTATAATGCAGATTCTTCAGGAAAATACAAAGAAGGAAGCACAAAGCTCGCGGAGGCCTGCCTGTGGTAGGCAGCCCTGTCACAGTGCAGGTGTTTCCCCGCGGTGCTTCTGTGTCTGTAGATCTTAAACAAACTTCCGTGTCTGGCTCCTTTCACATAACATTCTGATCTCCATGCACACTCTTCCAAGGCCCGCTGCGTGACTCTTCCCTTGTGCAGTATCTGCCAGACACACCACATTTACGCCTGGTCCCTGGTTGTTAGGGCTCTTTCAGGTTCTTCGTCCTCGTGGTTCTGGAGTATGTTCTACGTCCGCTTCCCCCCACCACTCTTACTTTTCAGGTGCGGTTTTCGGTTACTCAAGTAGTGTGTCAGGTGACGTGTGCGGTTGTCCTTACGGGTGTTCACAGGGAGGTGGCCTCTGCAGCTGTCGGGGTCTCCATTCCGCAGACCCTCCTCAGCACGGAGCGCGTGTGAGCGCGGGCACGCGGATCACTCTCATAATGAACGCACGAGTTGGAACGCAGTCCTGTCCCTTTAACTTCATTTCTTTGCTGCTCAGTATGTGTCTTGCCCAGCTAAGCTTTGAGGATTAGGAGGCTCTGCCATTCATCCTCCATGCTCCCCCCACCCCCGCCGCCAGTACAGTGTGGAAGAGCGCTGAATGCTCTTATTTACCGGACCCACAAAAGGGTGTCTGTACCAGATAATAAACCTTATAAAGCTGTTCCACAGAACTCAGTCTTAAACTCAAGAACAGTGTGAGGATGGCTTTGAGTGAGTGCGATCAGTGAATGGAGTTTGTTATGTATTTGCTGCTAAAATTACTATTTTTAAAAACACAAATGCTACACTGTTGTGTAGATTGGCAGGTTTTCTTTGATGCCCTTTGTGCTCAGCCGAAAGGAGGCATCTTCAGGTTTGATGGCTGTGGGTTTACTTGTTGCGTTTTCACAAAGACCGCGTTGACGGTGGTTGCTGTGTACGTTCAGTTCAGTCTTCAGTAGTGTTGCCCGATGCTGGTGTTGCGTTTCCCCTGCGGATTCGGTGCTCCATGGGATGAGTGAGAGGGACTGAGCGGGCTCTTCCCTTTGTGGTGAGCAGCGGGAGGGATCCCTCAGACTGTTTTTCATGCTCTGCCTTCCAGGTTGTTATTAAAAAATGCTCAGGTTCCAACCTTCCTTGTCACCACACCTTTATCTGAATAACAGAACAGATTATCTTCTGTGATTTTGAAATGAAAATAACAAAAGTACAGTCCCAATTGGTTGGCACCAAATAGAAATTCTTTTCTTTTTTTGCTGTGTTTTCCTAAGATGCAAACGCCTCAGCTTAAATTATTAATTGAAACGTCTGACTTCCTACGGTGTCATCTGCAATTCCGGGGCCACATTGCTGGAAAAATGCAATAACTAATAACCTCCTGAGGGAAAGGGGTGCAGGGCCATCCCTTTTTATCTCTCTCTGATTCAAAAGATGCCCTGGGAACACTCAATACCCACAGCTGTTCTGTCTTCTTGAAAAAAATTCCACGATCAGAATATTCCATTTAACAAAATAGCTCTTTGTTTATTCTACTTTTGACATTCAAATGGATGGATGGATGGATACTGAAAGCAGCTTACTACCAGGAATTGCTTTCTGCTTTTTATTGACATGGAAAGTTAAAAATTCCGGAATAATCTCATTATAATACAATGAAGTTCCTAAAATAATTTAAATAGAAGTTGTGGTTGGGAAGAGAGCAGCCTGGCTGCTGCTGGCTTTGGGCATTTCCTTCACCTTCGGAGAGCTTCTGTTGCCTCTCACAAAATCCGCTTAACTGTTGCCAGTCAGTGACTGTTCTGCGCTCCTATTCTTCTTCGTGCATGAATCAGTTACAGTTACGACGTATTTTGTAAACATGGTTGTGCTCCTTAGAGATAGTTATTATATATCCTACTCATTTTAATTGCTCAATTTTAAGTCAATTATTTTATCAGTGACTGTTCACTCATATGTGAACAAATTTTATAAATCCGTAAATCAAAATTTTCAGCTATTTTTTTTAGAACTTTTTACATAGGAAACAGGGAAATGAACACTTTGCATCAAGGTCTCACTGGATCATTAAAAATAGATACAGTTGTTGCAGTTTTATAGATAGGGGCTGAGGCTCAGAAAGAAGCCACTTTGCCACAGGCTCAGCTAGCCCGTGGCAGAGCCTGCATCTGTGCCAGGTGCCCAGGTGAAAGCCAGACGGTGACGAGGAAACAGGCAGGTATTGGACAGTGTGGGGGTTTCTCTTCCACCATGTGGTCAGAGGAAAGGAGTGGGATGCTCTGGGGGCCCCAGTTAAGATAACTTAGCACCAGCACTAAGATTTGAGAAGAACCCGGTGTATGAGCTGAGGTATGGCTAAAAACACCTGTAGCAAGGTAGGAAGGAGGAGGAGTCTTGAAGAGGGTCTGGGCATAAGAAGATGAAGGGTGGGTGCTCAGACCCCGTGTGTGGTGCTCCAAGCAGCCACTTGGGCACCAAATCGTGGGTGACCTGTGCTACCCTGAGGAAAATGGGGGGACACTGAGGGTTTTCTGATCATCTTGGAAAAACAGGGTAGTGGTTCTGGCTATGGTGTGGGGGCAGTTGAAATAGCCAGGTCTGTGTGGGTTTGAGAACCTTCAGGAGGTCAAGTTGACAAGCCTGGGATTGGACGTGGACTGTGAGGGGAAGGCAGACTCAGCCGAGGTGCTGGACTTGGGTGGCAGGGGATGGCCATTCTCCTGAGCCGGGGAGGAGGATCGGGTTTTGCAAAGCGGGGGTGGGCAGAGGGTGGAAGCAATCCTCGCGTGGCAGCTTGGCGCTGGACAACATCTCTGGGCTTGGGTAGACTGCAGAGCCAGCCACACAGAGGTGGCACTCGAAACAAGTAGAAATACACAAGGAAATCAGGGAATTAAAGAGCAGTGTAGCCTACAATAAGCCCTGAGGGGTTTACAGAAGACCAGAAGAGGAGCCAGCAAGGAAACCAGAGAGAATCAGCAATCACTGTGGCCCTGGCCAGGTAGCTCAGTTAGTTGGAGCATCCCCCTGATATGCCAGGGTTGCGGGTTTGATCCCCAGTCTGGGTGCATATGAGAATCAACCAGTGGTTGTACAGATAAGTGGAGCAATGAGTGGATATTTCTCTCTCCCTTCCTCTCTCTCAAACAAACAAACAGACAAACAGAGAAGAGTCGTTCCAGGCCCGTGTCACGATGTGCCGACTCAGTGCCCTGGGTCGCTTTGGTTTGTAGCCATTTCAGTTTCTATGGCTGGATGAACACTCGTCAGTCACGAGTGCCAACTAAGTGCCCAGCACGGCCACAGGGGGCTTCAGCACGAGCAGTGCACGGGACGCACCAGGACCTGCTCTCACGCAGCTCACACCAAACAGACTCTGATGTGGGCCTTCTGTTCACCTCGGACCGTAACTCACTGTGGAGTGGAGTCATAATGTGGGTTCCAGTGGAGTCTGCCTCCTCTGGCACTCCTGCTAGGGTTCCTGCTCTGCTCAGGTGAAAAAACCTTTAACTACACTCAGGGGACCAGCTTTTGTGGGGACTTGGGAAATTCTTCCAAATAGCAATGTGGAATACTGTAAGAAACAGTCTAACACCAATGTGAGTGTTCCACCAAGAAGAGATTTTATGTTCCTTCAGAAATGATAGATTACCCTATGTTATAAAACCCCAAAAAGAATCTTTGCTTTTTCATACTCTCATACCCCAAAATATTTATCTTTCGTACCACCCCAATGTTTAATTCAAGATAAATGCCTGAGAACTGATTTTCATGTCTGAGTCTACCAAGAGCTTAGAACCCAGCAATATGATTGTTATTCAACATCTACGTCCATTTATGGCCACTCTCACTAATAATAGCCAGTTTATCACACTGTCTTCGAGTTAGCAGTCTGCTGTGATAGGAATGTGAGTTAATGGGTCGTGTTATAGTTATGTGGTCATAACATCACTGAACACCAGGCTGCACCTGCCGGAACACGGTGACTCTCCTCGAAAGGTGTCAGGCGACCCGACACTGAGTGTGTGCACCCTCAGCACTGCCGCCCCTTCCTGGCCGGGAGACAGCACCCGTGGGTGGCTCGCTTCTCTTTCTGCCCCCCGCCCCCAATCATACACGTTGGTATTGGAGCTGACGGGATGCGAGGATGAAAAATAAGCATTTTTACAGTAGTTATACTTTATTATAAATCTGCCATATAATCGTAACCATTTTTTTTCCTTGAATGGGGCTCCTAATTGGTGCCTTTCGTGGTTTTCAATCCATTTGCTACAGCTGCAGTTCTGATCACTGGCTCAATTATAACCATAATATTGGTCTTAAAGGCTCACTAATGTCTCATGGAAAACTTTGAAAACATTCTATTTAAAGACAATTATGCTTAAGTATCACATTTTCTCCATTTCTGTGCTGGCCTTTAAAAATTATTACCAGGACCATTAACATGAGAACAGATTATTCTTCCAAGCTCTAAAAGTCTTTAATTTTTATGTGACTTCCCAGTTGGTGGCCTCGTGCTCTAGCCAGTCCCCACTCAAGGGCGCCCCACACTACCTGGGAGGTCACGGGTTCACACGTCATTTTTTTTAAAGGCGTCCAGAGAGTGCTGGTGACAATTTTCAATTTTGACTGGGGAGCAAGAGCCGTAGAATGTGACGACATGTAAGAAAAATGAGAAAGGATGAACTTGAAGGAAGAAAACCGTAGAAACCTGCTGGAGATCTGTTTTAATGAGCAGTCATTCTCAGATGAAGAACTCGGCATCTCCTCCGTCCGGCAGACGGCTGGTGTCCACGTTTGGGGCATTGCTTGGAGTGGGGCGGGGGGCGGGGGGCAGGGGGCGGTGCCTGTGCTCCTGGGTGGGCGTCGCTGCACATTAGTCTGTTCTCTTGCTTTTTATTTTTAAAAAGTCTCCTAGCGAAGGGGAGTTTTTGTCTTTTTTATTGCGTGTAAGTGACATGTAACATCACGCTGGTTTCGGGCATGCAGCACGTGATCCCCGTGTGTGTGTGTCCTGTGGGCGGTCACAGTGAGTCTGATTAGTCTCTAGCACTGCACGTAGGCTCACGTTTCTTGTAACGAGAACTTCAAAGATCCCCCAACAACTTGCAGATATTACGACCCACAGTCACCTTGCTGCACATCGCGCGCCCAGAGCTGCTTACTTGGTAACTGGAAGGTGATACCGTTCGACCTCCTTTGCTCCTTTCGCGCCCCGCCCAACCCCCGACAATCACCAGCCTGTTCTCCCTACGTATGAATTCGTTTTTAAAAAAGATTCCTCCTATCAGCGAGATTGTACAATATTTGAGTTTCCCTCTCTGACATACAGTGTATCAGTTAGCATAATGTGGTCTATTCACTCTCTTGGTAATAAAGTCCTCAGGAAGGAGTTAAACGACTCTCCCATTTTCTGTGATGTTCAGTGTTTTAAACCACAGCGAGTTAGCAGTGAGAGTTAATTTAGCCGTGAAGTTATTAGGCAAACAGAAGTTAGCGGTGGGAGCGAGTGGTAAGGGCGGTGCCTTACCCGCACAGGTGGGAGTCTGCTCCGTTATGTTTTCTTAACATCTCGTGAGACCGCGTTTTTGCTGCTTGAGGGAAATTACCAGGACCCTTTTTTTTTTTTGAGAAGATTGCATTTGGCAGCCTGAAACTGTCACAGCCAGTGTGTTTAACGCCCGGGAGAAGGATGAGAGGACGCCGGACCGCAGAGAGGAGGAGCGGGGGCTGACCGGGGCTATCTGTCGCAGAGGCGACCTTCTGGGCTCCTGTGCCTGCATCTCCAGCTATGACCTCAGGGGCGCCCCTCCGCCAGGTTCTCTGCTGGTGTGGCTTCCATCTGCTGTCCTGGTGGGGCGGTGCCGTTCGTGGGCTCGTGTCCACAGCTCCAGGGAGCCGGCTGGCGCCCCTAAAGAGGAACAGGGTTCTGCAGACAGTCTGCTGCTCTCTGCTTGACTCTGGAGGCACAGAGACCCAAGGCAGCGGGACTGGCCATTCGGGCCTCCTTACTGCTCATCAGGATTGGGAACCAGCCTGACGCCTCCTCCAGGTTCCGGATTCTTCCAGGGTCAGCTCTCACTTCCGATGTTCACCCTCCGTGGTTGACCTTTCCGCCTTTCTCCCTCGCTAGAGCCCGTGCTGTTCCTTGTTAACGTCTGCGTTTTAAAGACGCCAGTTTTGATTCTTCTCCCTGCACTATGATATTTTTACATTGCATGTGTTAATACTCTGATTTATTTTACTTAAATGTTATGGTTGTTCTGAGGTGTTTTATCTTTATCACAGTACTGAAAGCGTACGTATGTTAGTAATACTTCTGAGTGGCAGGTGCTACCCACACCAGTTGTAGTGATGTTAGTGTGCAGTAATATTAGGAGCACTTTTAAAAGGCAGGTGCCCAGCTCTGCAGTGTTGCCATCCGAGAGGCCCCTTCGGGGAGCGCTGACAGCTGGGGCACGCTGGCGGGGTGAGGCAGGGGCGAGGCTACACGAAGCGGTCTGCCAGGCTTCTGTTGAGGTGGCTTTGAACGCTCGGAATTGTTGGCAGCGCAAGGATGGCGGGTTGAAGGATGTGCGAGTGCGGTGTGAGGGCAGGTGTCCCGCCCAGGAGGTGCTGCTTTGGGTCCTGCATTGCGGTCGGAACTGTAATTCTCCACTCACTCGCTCAGGGACCAGGCGGTCCGTGTAGCGCCGCACAGAAGAGCTGTGCTCATTGGGCCCACTGTCTCAGTCTTCAACTGAGTACGAACGCGGTCTCTGAGCATTGCTGGTCAGAGATCTAGCTCGAACTGAATAAACCCAAAACGGGTCCTTAGCAGGTTCAAGCAACTGAAAAGCTCCGTGGGCAGCACTGGTTCCAGGCCCAGTGGGGTCAAGAGCTCCGGATTTCCTTCCCACGCCTGGCTCTGTGTCCTGGCCATTGTCCCCGTCCTCGGTCCCACCAGCAGGGCGAGCCCCAGCAGCTCCTTACTTCTGTTCTGTCGCTTGAGCACTTCGAGGGTCATAGCCCTGGCGTTGGGGTCACCGTCCTGGAGGGCTGTCATTGGCCTGACTGGCTCCCGGGCTCACCCCTGGACCAACTGTGGCCAGAGGAGGCGGCCCACTCATTGGTCAGACCTGAGTCACATGTTAGGGGTGGCGTTAGCTCCGCACAAAGGAAGCGGTTTTAGCAGTGTGTTTCCCCAGTGGAATTCAGAGAAAGGGAACTGGATCCCGGACAGGGGACAATCAGTGGCCGTCCACTAGAGCTACTGTTCTAGTCACACAGAAAAACTTTAAAAATCATGAAGAATTCTCCGAAGGATTCCTTGGGAACAGATTTGGTGTGCTCTGAGTTTGCTATGGCATTGGTGCTTCTTGGCAAACCTAAAAATAAAATTCAACATACATCCATCTATTTTTAGTGACTCCTCTTATTTGTTTTTTAAAAGTCATTCTTATTTTTTGGCAGTACATGGGTGTTTTCTGTTTCTATAGGAGATCTGTGGAATAGAGGCTTTGTATTTTTATATTGTCTGTTCAAACAGTGATAAAGGTAGCAACGTCAAGGAAGGTAGATGCTCAGAAGGTAGCTGTTCAGACGTGAGTGTGAGCCCAGCGACCCTGGTAACACCATGGTTAGCTTTTCCAGAATTACCTGCTCAGTGCATGTGCCGTGCTTGCCAATCCCAGATCTACATTCCTGTGCTTCATCCATCCGCTGGCAGTGGCTTAACCCCAGCGCTTCCTGTGGGAAGTCAAGAACCGGCTAGTGCGGTGGGGACATGCTGGGTGGCTCAGCGTTGGCGGCGGAGGGTTGGGCCGGGGTGTCCAGAGTCTTGACTGTGCCCGCGCCTGGGCACCCGCCTGCCTTGCCTGTGCTGTGCTGTGCGACTGGTGGTGTTTGCAGTGGGCACCTTGGCGCGGGAAAGGCAGGAAGGGGGCTCTGTCCTAAATGGCTTACATAGTAATTGGTCTCTCAAACAGGAGGACAAAGGACTTTCAAAGTCACGCTTAAGGGAGCTCTCTGCCTTTTGTGCGTGTGTATCATTTTTTAGGTAGGTACCGACTGCCCATTGTAGTCTTTGCACTAATGCGTCTGTTCAAAATTTCCATCCGTGGGTCAGTTTGGGGATTCGTGTTTTGCAGAAAATCGTTAGTTTCTCTGTGTTTTCACATGTGTTGCCCTGGAGTGGCTTGTGGTGTAATTCCTTCAGACTTACACAGGTGGCTCTCGAACAACCGGGGTGTGCATGCGTGGGCCCCATGTGCAGACGGTGCCTGGGGCATGCCAGAAGCGGTTTTGGTCTGCGGAGAGTCCGTGCACTGGGGGGCCGGCTGTGTGTGTGTCGTGTCGGAGACTCGTGCACACGGGCTTGGGTGTCTGTCGGGGCTGGAACCAACTTAAGTTTGGGCAGAGTTAGAAGTTACAGGTGGATTTTCAACTGTTCATGTTGTTTAAGGAATTATTTTTTAATTATTTTTAGTTAAAATATTTTAATTTCTCCTGTATATGTGGTTGTGCCTCCTTTTTCACTTTTAAACTTGCATATTCTTTCTTTATTCTTATTCTTTTTATTCCTTTTTCAGGCTTGGAAAGGGATATATATATATATTTAAACATTTTTTAAAGAAAATTACCTTTCAGATTTGTCTGTCCTGACTTTCCTCCCCCACCTATACCTCCCCATTCTGTTACTTTTGGCTTTCATCTTTCTTCATTCCTTCTCTCCTGGTTTCTTTTAGTACAATTTGTCGTTCTTTTCAAATTTCTTCAAGTACTTAGTTCCTGATCACATTTCTAGAAACAGCACAGTTCCGTAGTTTGGAACTGGGTGCTGGGCAGGGCATGTGTCTTCCGTCTGTAACAGGATACTTACAAATTAGTAGTATGCGACTGGAAGTGCGTATCATATTACTGCCCGTTGAGAGTTTGCATAGCTCTCTGCTGACCTTTGGGGGTCCTCCTTAAGCGTCCAGATGTTTCGGGTATTCTGGAAGTAGCACTTGCCAGCAGAACTCCCGGATCACGTGGAAGTCAGTGCAGTGAGTCAAACACTGTTTCAGCGAAGAGACGTTAGGTGAGGAGTTGTTTTCTCGTCTCAGTCGTCACTTTTTCAGTTTCCAGGAAGGGGTTTGATAGTGACCTGAACTGCGTGGGAAATCACTGTGACGCAGACGCACCCGCGGTCCTTCCCTGCCCAGTCCCTCTTGGCCCAGTAGGTGCCACCTGGTTGTCCCTTCCCTTCCTGAGAGCCTGGGCAGACTCTGGTCTGCTCTGTGCATGGGAGCATCTGACCGCGTCCCCGCCCTGTTTGCCACGCCCCAGACTGCCATCCTGTTCCCTCAGTCACCACGCCGCCCTGGGAGCAGCAGGATGTGGTGCCCAGCCTGGTGTGTTTCTAGTGGGGGAGCAGGCTGCCACCGGGAGAACTCCTGCTCATCTAGGATACCGCCTCATGTTCCTCTCAAAGCCTTTACGGGTCCACCGGAGAGAGTTCTTACACTGTGCAGCTGGTTGGAATTTTAACATTTTTTGACCGAATCGCAGTTATTTTTTATGCTTTGGTGAGAACTCAGGGAGATCAGCGGTATTACACCCTCATCATTGTTTTCAGAAGGAGTCGAGTTGTTCTTTCATTCTTATGCCAACAAGTAAGATTCCCTGGCTCCCCTGAGTTGGGGAAATATATAATGGAAAATATGTTTGTCTCATTAAATATGAGTAAATTGAAAGAATTATTTGTAATTAAATAGAGGAGTTGACGAGGCCGGGTTTCTGCCGCCCTCGGAGGCAGGTCGTGGTCTTTAAACTCCGCCATCATTGGACCCTGCGCATTTGTCAAGTTGGGAGAGGCACAGTGGACTACAGGTGTCCTTGTTCAGACACCAAGTTTGTAGGGACCCCTGCTCACCTTGTGGGGATCTCTATGAATTCATTGCAGGCGAGCATTCTGAAAACTCGTTTGTTAATGCCTGGTAGCAACTATTTTGCTGATGGACATTTTGAGTTTAACTATTTAAAAAGAAAATATGGTAATACTCAAGCAATTGCACACCCGTTGCATTACTATTGAACTAGCTCAAATGTTTGGCTGCGTCGTGTAAGCCAGGCCACACTAATCAATAACATGACACCGAGATGGAAGGTACAGTTCCCGGCTTGGTGGAGCGTGAAGTCAGTAGGGCAGGAGACTGCTGGGAAAACCAGAAATTTAGAGTAGGTGTGGATGAGGGGCCGTGGGACACAGGAAGGCGTGGGCACGGGGCCATGGGACACAGGAAGACGTGGACGTGGGGCTGTGGGACACGGGAAGCATGCTGCTCAGAGGCGGGCTGGGGGTGGCAGGCGTGCATGCTGGGCAGGGCTCTGAGGGTGCACCTGGCCTGTGTGTTGGGAACACCCCCAGCCAAGCAGAGCAGTGAGGAGAGTATTCCTGCAGGAGGAGCAGGAGGAGTAGAGGGAGCAGCGGCCCAGAGACCCAAAACGCCATGACGCTGGGGAATCAGGAGTGGCAGAAGGAGGGGAGGAGGACAGATCAGAAACCATACGCAGAACGCGCTGATCTTGAGCTGTTATCATTGTTAATGGCTATTTTCTGTTTTTTTTGTTTGTTTGTTTGTTTTAATTCAGGTGAAGGAAGTACTCATGGCCAGATGTCTTAAGGAACCTTTCTGAAAAGGACGGAGGTGTACAAATTATTACAGCTGAGACGCAAGTTGGTTTTGGGTGGCCGCACGCTGAGGATGCTGTTTGCTTTTGGTTAACGAGAGGAAATACAACCATAGAAGAAGCCTTTACATCTTCACTTATTGTGTTGTAAATAACCATGTAACTGGATTCACGCCAGCCTTCCTGCGGAGAGCGGGCTTCTAACCTGGGTAGACATGAGCGACCCGAGGCAGTCGCAGGAGGACAAGCACAAGCTCGGCAGGTCCTCTTCCAAGTTCAAGGACCCTCCCCGAATCATGCAGTCTGACGATTATTTTGCTCGAAAATTCAAAGCCATCAATGGCGGCATGGGACCCGCCGCTTCTTTAAATGCCTCCAGTTCCAACGAGGGTGGCGGTCCGGCTAATGGCACCCCAGCTGTGCCCAAGATGGGTGTGAGAGCCAGGGTGTCCGAGTGGCCTCCTAAGAAGGACTGCTCCAAGGATCTGGCCTGCAAGGGGTTGTGGGAAAGCCGGTCCCAGACCAGCTACGACAGCATGACATCCCTGATGCACAACGGGCAGAACGGCCAGAGCGACGGTCAGCTGGAGGAGCAGCTCGACCTTGACTTCATGGAGGCAAAGTACACGCTCGGAGACATCTTCGTGCACTCTCCCCAGAGAGGACTTCACCCCATAAGACAGAGAAGCAACAGTGACGTCACCATCAGCGACATCGACGCTGAGGACGTCCTAGACCAGCACGCCGTGAACCCCAACACCGGGGCCGCCCTGCACCGCGAGTACGGGAGCACGTCCTCCATCGACCGGCAGGGCCTGTCCGGCGAGAACTTCTTTGCGATGCTCAGAGGGTACCGAGTAGAGAATTACGACCACAAGGTGATGGCCCCCTTCGGGTTCCCAGAGTTCTTCTCCTGCGACCCCGCCATCTCGCCCAGCCTGCACGCAGCAGCACAGATTTCTCGAGGAGAGTTCGTCCGCATCTCAGGATTGGATTACATGGACAGCGCCCTCCTCATGGGGAGGGACAGGGACAAGCCTTTCAAACGGAGGTTAAAGTCGGAGTCGGTGGAAACGTCCCTTTTCCGCAAGCTGCGAACTGTGAAAAGCGAACACGAGACTTTCAAGTTCACGTCCGATCTGGAAGATGGTCGTCTGGAGCGGGGCGTCCGCCCTTGGAATTGTCAGCGGTGTTTTGCACATTACGACGTCCAGAGCATTTTGTTCAACATCAACGAAGCCATGGCTACTCGGGCTAACGTGGGGAAAAGGAAAAACATGACCACCGGGGCCTCCGCCGCGTCCCAGACGCAGATGCCAGCGGGCCCGACGGGCACCTGCGAGTCCCCGCTGGGGAGCAAGGAGGACCTCAACTCCAAAGAGAACCTGGACGCTGACGAGGGCGACGGGAAGAGTAACGACCTCGTCCTGAGCTGCCCTTACTTCAGAAACGAGATAGGCGGGGAGGGGGACAGGCGGATCGCGCTGTCCAGGGCCAGCTCGTCGTCCTTCGGTGCCGGGGAAAGCTGCTCCTTCGAGTCCTCGCTCAGCTCCCACTGCACGAATGCGGGCGTGTCGGTCTTGGAGGTGCCCAGAGAGAACCAGCCGATCCACAGGGAGAAGGTGAAGCGCTACATCATCGAGCACATCGACCTGGGGGCCTACTACTACCGCAAGTTCTTCTACGGGAAAGGTGAGGGCCCTGCCCGTGTGTGCGCATGCGTGCGTGCGTGCCTGCCTGCCTGCCTGCCTGCGTCCCGCAGGGGTTCTTTCGGGCCGGTTATAAGTGCTGCTTGGTGACGCAGCACCTTTCTCGCCGTGTCCAAGGCCAGCGTCCTCCGGGCTGGTTCTCTGCGGTGGCCCCTCTGTCACTGGACACTCAGTCCTTGGCTAGAAACCCCCAGTGCCAGCTCCCTGCCTTTGCTGGTTTGTGATCCCCAGTGTGGAAATGCCTCCTTCTTTCTTCCTTCCTTCCTTTCTGTCGCCAGTTTCTGAGTGTCGCCCGGTGTCAGCTGATGTAGGTTTACGCTCCTGAACTTGACCCCTCTCGAGTTCTTCTGAATAATCTCTTACACCGTTTGCAGTGGGTGAGTCTGGGGTTTTCCCCAGGTCTTCCTGTACTGCTCCCTACACCATCACGCCATCTTTTCAGTGGTACATCTTCACATCCCCCTGCTTTGTTGCATGTGTCAGAGTGTTGAATAAATCTTTGTTGAAAGGATGTGTAATTAGCTTGATAGACAGAGTTCATTGTCTTCCAGTTCTGTTATACGTGTGCTTGAAGAGTAAGATACAAGTAAGTCTTCGGTGTGATCTGAGAATTTTTTTAATCATTTGTAAAATAAATTAGGTTTAGTTTTATTTATATTTTCAGGCTTGAAGGATGCATTTCTCAGAAGTCATGTAGTTACAGCCTCACAGTGCAGCTTATGCCCTTTAAATGAGTGTCCTCGGTGATTGCAGGGTCCTGGGAACACACTGCATTTGAGGGACCTGCAGGGACCGAGGTGCTACCCCCGCCCTCACGTCCGAGCCACTGCGAGACCACAGCACTCAGGGCAGCTTCCGTCGCCTTTTGGGGGTGCATCTTGCTCCTTTTGCCCCTTCCTCATAGGACAGCATGCTTCTCACAGCTTTATTTTTCTGGTATCAGCACCCCCCGCCCGCCCCAGTCAGCCATGGAGCACCCGAGGGGGCCAACGTGCACCCCACCCGTCTCGGCGTCTCCTCCTCCTGTGCCTTCACCAGGAAATCCCCTGGCACGAGTGTGGATACTCGCAAGCTGCCTGCACTTCGAACTTATTTAGTGCTGGTTTCCACCTTCCCTCGGCTAGTGTGCCATCTGTGACTCTGGCTGTGTCTTTGTGGGGGATGAGTTGGGGTGTCACTCGAACCTCAGGAGGCCATGCCATCCACCTCAATCCCTGAAGCCCTTTTCATGCCTTTCCCTGTGGACTCTAGGCTTAAAAGCATTTGTTTTCCAGGTAAATGCAAGTATTAAATTAACAGTTTTCCCTCCATTTTGCATCAACCCAGATTTCACCCGTAGTCATTGTTATGTAAAATCACATAATTCAGTAGGACGGCTATGATGCTGGGTGGGCGAGGTAGCTGCATGAACCGGCACTTGCATCGTGGTTTGAGTCATTTTTCTCTTCTCAGACTGATGACCAGATGCCACTGAAGCAATTTCGTCAACCGGTCTCCGTCCCCCAGTTGTGTGTGCCCTGTGCCCTACCTCCACCCCGGCTTCGGGCACATCAGTGCAGCCGTGCACGTTCCGGGTCCCGCTGGTGTGCTCGCGGGAACCGGGCCCTTCCTTCAGCCTGGGCTGCGCAGTGACTCGAGGCCCATGGGGCTGTGTTCCTCTGGGGGCCACCTGGTCTCCAGGGGGCAGTCAGCTGGTTTGGGAAAGGGAGGTCGTGGCGAGAATAGGCCTCCCAGTTGATTGTTTTGTTTTTGTTTTTATTTTTGTTTTCATTGACGAGGCCACGGCTATCAATGCCAGCAGTAAAACTGCCTCTTAGGGTCACGATGCCCTGAAATCTCAGGCAGGGAGCACTGCTGGCCAGCCAACCTTTATAGTTTGTGATTTACCCTTTAAAATCTCATAGCCTAACATACACATGTCTGTGTGCGTGTGCGTGTGCATATGCCTCCTCACACGGATGCTCAGTGCCAGAGTCCCCCTCTTGCTCTCTTGCGTGTCTTCCTGTGTGGCATGTGCGCGAGGGTGCCCATGGCATGGGAAGTGGGGTACATGCCGCACCCAGGCTCACACCACCTGATCCTCAATGTCCTTAGGGCCTGTCCTGTGAGATGACTTCCGTCTGGTTGCGAGATTCTGTTAGTTCTCCTCCTGGTGGTTTTAAAGAATTGTCTGTGAGCAATTTGTTTATTCCCATTTTCTGATTTGCTGTGTAGGGTTTTCCAGGGCACAGAAATCTCCTTATCAGATGTGTGCGATTGGGATGTGAAACAGCAGAGAGCTCTGAGGAGGAGCCTGAGGGTGGACCCGCTGTGGGCGAGCTGCGCTGGGATGCTGCCCTGTGACCCTGCAGGGCGCTGGCTCGCTCTGTGGGGCCATGCGTGGCTCAGGCCGCTGAACTGCAGGCTTCTCGCTCAAGGCCTGCACAATGCTGGGTGGGGCGAGGCAGTGACCCCTGAGGTCGCTTTGTCATCCGAGTTCTCCGACTCCCCTCCATGGTGGGAAGGGGCTGTGGTGCCAGCTGATGGGATCCGGCAGGACGGAGTGGCTGGCAGGCGGCGGGGCCGCCGAGCCCTAGCCCTGCCCCTCTGCTCTCTCCTTCAGGCTGAGCTGTGCCCGCTGCCGTCTCCCGTGTTTAGCTCCGCCCTGTGGGCCTGTGTGACAGCAAAATGAAATCAGCTCCGATGGCACCCGCCCCCGTGCCCGCCGGTGTCTCTGCAGAGCCCTGGGGACTGACGGCAGAGGTGGCCACCCAGATCCCTGCGGTCAGGTGGCTGAGGCTGGTGGGAGGGAGTGAAGACAGCACCCACTTGATCGCAGACACAGCACAAGCTGCAGGAGCATTGTTGGCCTCAGAGCAGAGGCCCTGGGCAGACTGGAGCAGGTGGGGCGTCTGTGCAGGTAGCTTTTTCTTTCTCTGTTTCTCTTTTCCCTTTACTCCATCTTTCTCTTTGGAAGGAGGCATTCAGGGAATCTTCTGAAACTTCCAGAATGCCTTTTGCTTTGTGTGAAGCTCCATTTTCAAGAGCATCCAATGGTTTCCACTTGCTGGAAAGGTGTGAAGTGCAGAGGTGTGATAACATGGTTCCCTCTTTAAGGGTAGTAGCACGAAACAGCTGTTTTTCCTGGTGAGGTGTGTTCTAGTGACACACGGTCACCGAAGGGCTTTTTACCAACTTCTGAAGTGTGTGCAGGGACGTGGCTCACCACAGAAACCACGTGGTAGGGTCACTTGCCCAGGCAGGCTCACTGGTAGCCCTCAGTGAAGCAGCGTGTAGAGGGCGGGGCCGTGGGAGCACCGTGGGCATGTGGCTCTCCTCCCTCTGGCTGGCCGTGACCCTGAGGGAAGTGGCGCGCTCTGCCCCACTCCCGTTTCCCTGACGGAACTCCAAGTGGAACCCATGTGTCCTTTTCCTCCAAGCTTTCCGTTTGGGAGCCAGGTGTGCACAGGGCCTGCCTCAGATACATTCTGGTGTGTGAGTGTGTTTGCACACCCTGTAGTGTCTACTGTTGCAGAGTGGGCCTTGCCTTTCCGACCTTCTCAGCCCTCAGAGCCACCGAGAGCTGTTGGCCAGCAACGGGCCGTGCCCAGCATGGCAGAGCCAGAACTACACGCTGCAGCTCAGAGATACGTGGGTCCTGGAGCGGGGACGAAGTCTTGTGCTTTTAAAGAATTAGTGTACCTGCAGTGACTCACGTAGGAGCTCAACACCACTCTGTGCCTCGGGTCCGGCCCTGCAGACCAGAAGAGCTCTAGAAGGCGAGGTAGATGATTCTGGGTTCAGAGAGGTCCAGCCAGAGGGAAGGACCAGGGTGGGCCTCGGGGGTGACTCGGGTGGAGCGGACAGCGGCTCGTGCACCTGGGCCTTCGGGAGCATGGCTTTACAAGAGCCCCTCTGCCAGTGCGAGAGTGTGCCTCTCGTTGCACTGGGCAGACATACTAAAATTGACAATCTATACTTTTTTGCTCAGAATTTTTAAATGGCATGTAACTATTACATGATCGTTATAGGAAACGAGCGTAAAGAAGCAAAAAAAAGAAGAAGAAACCCCCCCTGACCCCTAAGCTGACCAGTGCGAACAGCTCCGTCGCCGCCCTCGCAGGCCCTGCCGGCGCAGACGGATGTGGATGTGCGTGCGCGGAGCCTCCCGCTGCTCTCGCTGCGGGGCGTGTCTGCCCATGTGTCACCCTCCACGCCATGTGTGGCGCCGCGTCGGCGCGCTGACAGGCAGCAACAGTCAGTGGTCACGACGCGCCTGGGGTGCTCGGGGACATGCCAGGCACTCTCCCCCCATGATCCGGACAGAACAGGGAGAAACCTGCCACCCTGATAGAAGTGTGGTGACGGAGATAATAGTGCAGTGACGTTTCTCGTCCCCTCGGGTGCAGGGTACCTGAAAAACGACTCCCGTCAAATAGATTAGTGGCGAGTGTTCATTTTAACGTGAATCTTGGCTTGGAAAGTAAATTATAAAACTTTTAATTTCAAAGAAAATGTGAGAGATTATGAAAACAGAAGACACAGCCTCCCCACTCCTGCTAGACTGCGGGCCGTGCTGAGGGATGTGCCCCCAAAGGTTGGGGTCCGGAAGGAGGGGTGGCAGCCGCACAGGGCGGTCCAGCTGGCACCACCCCGGCCCGGTGAGCGAGGCCAGCGCCAGCAGTTGCGGGGCACGTGGGCAGTTTGTCCCCTTGGTGTGAGGGAAATGGCATTTTTGTGGTCTCCCTGTGCGAACCCATGACCCCAGTCTGATCAGGGCAGAGCCTCAGACAAACGCCAGCTGAGGGGCATTCTGCAAGATCCCTGACCAGTCCTCTGCAGAGCTCTTGTCAAAACAAGGGGGCTGCGACCCTGGTGCCCCGTGGAAGCGCCTGAGGAGTCTTGAGGCCTGCACATCCTGTGCTGTCCAGTGGGGTCCGGGAGAGAGAGTGGATGTTGGGGGAAACAAGGAATCCGAAGACAGTGTGGACTGCAGTCGACGGTGCTGCGCCGGCCCTGGTTTGTCACTGGACAACGTGCCCAGGCGACGCAGGACACTGACCACCAGGAGACTGGGCGAGGGTGTGGAGGGACTCGGCTGTTTCTGTAGCTCTTCCGTAAACCAGCACTTTGAAGATAGTTTACTACAAAAACTTTAATGTTAGAAATTGTCATGATGTGTGTACAGTGACAATCTTTAAGAAGAAAAATAGATTTATACACAGTTTTTAGAAGCAGAAAGTAGCAGGGCTACAGTTTTGTTTCTGATGAAGGCGTCGGTGGACTCCCGTGAGCAGCGCCTGCCGCGTTCGGGAGCAAAGCTGACGCAGTGTCAGCCCCACTCCGTCCGCCCGGGCTCATCCTGAGTGGTGCTCTCGAACCTTCCTTAAGGAGCAGGGGAGCGGCGAAGCTTTGGCTTTTACTTTGTCTTCTCTTTCATGAAAACGCACGAATCCCCTTGGAACTTCCTCTGAAACCTGCAGGCAGAGGCGGGGGGCCATGCAGCGCTGCTTGGGGTGCCCTTGGCTCTCCGGCTCCCCAGGGTCCGTGGACCCCTCTGAGGAAGGCCTTGACGCCTGACTCACTTTTCCTTGGGACTTTCTGTCCACAGGTCCAAGAACAGAAGTAGGGATCCTGTAGAGCCCTTTGCGAAGGAGCCGGACTGGTCTAGCAGGGCAGACTGTGGGGTGCGCTTGGGAAGACATCTCGCTCCCCAGCCCGCTGCCTGCCACTGGCCACTTCAGGGGCCTGTGTGTCTGGTTCTTCCACGCTCCTGGGGTTTCCTTTTTTCTCCTCGGTTTCTTACTAACGGAATATGCCAGCGAGAACTTTCATTCCTCCTTCCCATCCTGTTTTCACCAGATTTCTGGGATGCAAGCAGGTTGGAATTCTAAGACTTTGGGGGAAGATCGAAACTTTCCAGAAAAGAATCTCTAGCTGTTGCGGGGTGTTGCTGGGTCTCACACTGAAGCCACAGCCACGCCACGACGTGGGTGCAAGACCAGCCTTTCCACGGTGCACTTTTGTGTCCGACACCGGCCAGAGGGCGGGCGGGTGGGGGCCCCTTCCTGTGTCTGGGCTCTGCCCGCCGGCATCTCCGGCACCTCTGGAGAGGGAGCTTCTCTGTGGGAGCCACAGCCCCCCCAGGACTTCTTTCCAGAGCCCCTTTTTTGTAGAAATCTTCGAGTTTACTCTTTTTTTTTTTTAAGTACTGCGTGACACAGTTTCCTGTGCACTCGCCCATCCTCCAGGGGCAATCTTCGTTATTAGCGTTTTAACTGAAGAGTAGTATTTGTGTACACGTCCGCTGAGCAAACAAGCACAAAGACAGGGGTCTTCCGGATCCTGTGCAGCAGCCCACTCGCTTTCCCGACACCAGCTGGCCACACTGTGGCTGGGGGCCAGACCGCCCTGCTGCCCGTGGGCAGGGGCACCCACCACCCTCATGGTGGTCAGAGGCCTGCGACTGGCTGGCGGGGTGGCCTCACTTTAGGTGACACGCACAGAGGGCCGTGACATCGGCCTCCTGGGTTCACTGCCAGCTCAGTCAGGGCCACGTCCCGGGACGTCTCTGTGCCCCAGCCAGTCCTCTACACACAGAATCGCTGCAGGAACACCTCCTGTAAGGGGCTCGGGACTGCGAGTGCCTGTCACAGGGCCTGCAGCCTCCGGACCCCCATGCGGTTCTTATGTAAACCTGTAAGACTTTCCTCTCTGAAGACTCTTGTCCACAACGCTGGTCCAGCATCCAAAGGGGCGCGCTTCGTTTTGATGGTTAAAAGATGAAAAGAGACAGAAGCCGAGGGAACCATGTGGCAGGTGGGCCTGGGGAGAGGTGTCTGGGGAAGGGCGCCCCGTGCTGAACACCCTCACTTCGGTTTCACCAGTGGGGCAGCTGGGGGCAGGTTCACCTCGGGTGCCCGGTGAACCCCGCTGTTCAGCGTGCCTGGCGGCGGCACTTTCAATTTCATGCCTGGTGGCTTCTTTTTTTTTTTTCCTTCTGGTTTTATACACTCACTGAAGAAAATTAGCAGGGCGTTGGGCACTGTTAAATTCATTCGGGTGAGCTGAGCACTGCCCAACAATAGTACTATTCTAAGACGCAAATTCCTCCCTGAGCGGACACAATCGCCTCAGTCTTCAGCTCTCCACCCAGCTGGTCTCGCCGCCACAGACAGAGCTCCCATTGACGTCTGGGGGCGCTCAGCGGGGGGACCTGCCCGGCTGCGCGTGACAGCCAGCCTGGCGGGTTTTCGCCGTGTCCATTCCGTGTGACCGGTGGCGGGAGACTCAGGTGGCTCTCAGGTGGCCCGTCTGCCATGACGGGAGGGTCGTGATTCCCGCCCACTGCAGCATTTTAGGAACTCGTACGGGCCCGCAGGCTCTAGGACCCGAGCTCTGTCACTTCCCCAGGAAGAGGCATTAATGCGAACATCCCGGCGCAGTTGGACATGGCGATCAGCTAACTGAGAAAACCCCCTGCACTGCACTGCTGGTGAGTGGGTTGGCAGCCAGCTCACTCGGGGCGCCTAGAAACGTCAGCACCCACCTCCCGCGTCTTGATGAGGTTTCCACGTTGATTTTAGGTTTGTCCCCCTGAAGCAGTGAGGTGGACATGGCAGGGCTGCCCCCAGCTTTTCTGCTCTGAGCCCCTTCCTGCTCTCCTGGTGTTCCCACTCTGTCCCATTCTGGGGGCCGAGAACACAGAAATGGGGGGTTCTCAAAGGAATCCCGTGGTAGAGCCTTCCTTCTCCAGTCTGTCCCTTTTTATTCAGGGGTCCTTAGAATGCTGTCTCCGGAGACACAGTCTGTGTATTCAGGACAGATTTGTCGTCTTATCTCCCCGCGGTGTTCAGTTCGCTGTTCACGGATTGCTTTGCATAATTTAGACCTTGACTTGAACCTTGTCACCCCCAGTTGCTTTACAGGAGGGTTCTAGAGGCAGACCAACCGCTTCGGTGTGCACCCAACCCTGTCACACCGGACTGGCCCCGGGAGCAGGTCGCTTCACCGCCCAGCGTCAGCGTTCTTGTCTGTAAGGTGGGGACGGTAGCTGTGGCTTCCCTGTAGGCGGGGCGATGGCAGTGAACTTGTGTCGGGTGTGCGTACTGTCCTCACGTTCACTGCAGTGCCTCAGGGTTTCCAGACTTCACTGACCTTCTGGGTAAAGTTGGCCGAAGGCACCTCCACACAGCAGACGTGCACCGTTCTCCCCATGGCGGTCAGTTCAGTGCTTGAGTCCGAGAACCGCCCGCGCGGAGTTTGAGGCTTCCTGAGGTCATCTAATGCCTCCAGGTGACCACCTGCAAGAGCGTGTCCTGTTGTTCCAGTCGTCCCCTCACCATCCCTTGCACACTCTTTCTTTGTGACTCCCAGAGGGCTGTGAGCAGGGATGCGGTTTACAACACAGACTCACAGTGGCTGGAAGGAGAGGCGAAAGGAGGTGCATCTCAGGCAGGAGTTGAGCCAGCAGCACCTGGGGCATGGGTGGAGCCCAGATAGGCCATGAGCTGACCATTAAATGCTCAGCTCGCTGTTGAAAGGACAGTGAACCTCGAGACTGTGTTCTTGGGAAAACCAGCAGGAAAGCTGCTGCACGCATGTGAACTGAGCTACAGCCTCCGGGCTGCAGAGCCACGGCCGGGCTTCAGTGCGCTTGTCGACAGTGCTGTGTGCCCGCGCCACTCCCACCTGAGAGAGGTGATGAAAGGCAGGGCTGTGGTGCTTCCCTCTGTGCACCTGCCCTGGGGAGGCCCTGCAGAGGTGTGATCCTCACCTCTTTGGTTCATCACTGAAGGACCTGCTCAGCCTCCCTGCCATCCTACGTCAGGACTGGGAACCACCTGTGGGCCGAGGTCCCACAGAGCCTGTTTCCCTCTCCCCAGGTAGAGCCTTTTCTCCTTGTCTACTGAATAGCTGGAGGCGGTGCGGAACCTCGTTCCCTGCACCACAGCCTTGTGAACGGGGTTTTTCTCTCGCCCCCTGTATCTGCAGGCTAGGAGGACTGTCCTTCAGTTTTCCCACAGCTCCCACTTGGCCAAGGGAGGATTTTACTTGGTTTGCCCTTAAAGCAGTTTCATGGAAATCACGTACTTGGGTGATAGCGGGTGTGGGAGTGACATGGGCTCCTTGTCCTCTGCCTGCTACCGTACAGAGGGGCGGTTCTCCAGTGCAGACGGACAGGCTGAGCTGTCCTGTGGGAGCCTGGTGTGTCACTGGAAAAAGTCCCCTTGGCTCCCTGCTGGAGGCTCAGGCAGGGGTCGGGGGCACCCCTGTTCTTACCTTTGTGAAAACTAGAGGGCAGGTCACCTTACGCAGCAGAGACCGTGGTTCCTTCAGAAATGCGTCCAGGTACGTGCTGTTTTCCTTAGTGGGGCTGGAGGCGGGGGAGGGAGGGTCCCTGAGAAATCCTGTCGGCCACAGAGCTGGCAGGCCCAGAGGTGCGGCGCCTTTCAGCAGTCCGAGCCTGCCCCCATGTGAGGCAGCGAGAAAGCGTCCTGATGAGGGCGGGGTGTGTGTTGGAGAGGCAGGCACAAAGGAAAACATTCCCTTACCAATTTCCTGCCATCTTTGGTGAAAAGGCAATGTACAAACTCTGGGTTCCCCCAGTTTTTTAAAAATGATAGTCCCGATGGGAAGTGCTCAGTGAGTTGGCACACACGCCACTGCTTTCTTAAGGAGACAACCGAGAGTGTGGCGCAGCCTCTCCAGGTGGTTGTGGGCCAGCGCTTTGCGATGGAAAGCGGGGCCCTCCTTCAGGCCGGCACTCGGTCTGCGTTAGACTCTCAGGCCCCGAGGTGCGATGCCCCGCAGTGAGTGCCGCTTACTTGACGGTCACTCGTTCTTGCTTTTGGTTTAGTTTTTTGTCAGTAACATGCCTCCTTTCAACTGTAATGCCTCTCTTGGGTTAATGATGATTAGTATATTATTCATATTATATGTGGGGGGGGGGTGCTGAGGTTTAGAAGGCTATGTAACTGACCCAAGGAGCAGCAGATGAGACAGACGTAGCAAAGCCTAGATGCACAAACCAATAATCGGGCTTATTAGGGTTACAGGGTTATAGATAGATACAGATACAAGAGTACGCCAGTTTGGGGCTGCTAGTTAAATGTGGCAAGCTGCAAACACATGTTATCTCTCCCTCTTCTAGAACACCACGAAAAATTGATAATGAAGGAATAGAAAGGGGGGGAGGGGTAAAAGCCACAAAGGCAGAGAGAACCAGGGAGAGGCAGCCGGAGGCAAGGTGGCTGAGGCCGATGCAGAGCCAGACGGTGCTGCAGACAGGAGAACACCGCCCACCCGGCCCTGGCGGTGCCGCAAGGTGGGGACAGGCGTCCACAGCCAGGCAGTCCACATCAGGGGCCCAGGGACTTCCGAGGAAAGGCCAGGCTGGAAGGAGGGGACTGGTTCAGTGTTTAAGAAGGCCGACCCTTCCCGCCAGTGTGCCTCCTGTTTCCCACCCGGGGGCGACTAGACACGTGTCCAGGAGGAGCTCCCACCCGGGGGCGACTAGACGCGTGTCCAGGAGGAGCTCCCACCCGGGGGCGACTAGACGCGTGTCCAGGAGGAGCTCCCACCCGGGGGCGACTAGACGCGTGTCCAGGAGGAGCTCCCACCCGGGGGCGACTAGACGCGTGTCCAGGAGGAGCTCCCACCCGGGGGCGACTAGACGCGTGTCCAGGAGGAGCTCAGCAGCAGCACAGCCGGGTGCAGGGCGAGGGCACTCGCGCACCTGCCACTAGAGACCGTGTCCCCTGCTCCCTCATGCGGGCTGAACGCCTGCAGACGGGGACGGGAGACCCGCCCCTGCGGACACAGACCTACCTTTGCTGACGGCAACTGCTCCCCCATAAAAAAAAAGCTGATTCTTCCTGAATCTGAAATGACGTAGGCTTTAAAACAAGACGGATCATTACAGATAAAGAGTCACAATGATAAAAAGGTCGGTTCTAAAAAGGTACCATTTACGTTATCGTGAACTATCCAGCACCTGGGACCACATCTGAAGAAAGGAGTGAATGATCCCCACGGAGAGCTACCAACATCACCGCGAGCAGCCGACACCCGGGGTCAACCGGGGTGGTGCCTCTGTCCGGGGAGAGTGTGCGGTGTGCAGAGGAGTCAGAGAGTCACTCGGTGGGACGGGATGCAGGAGGCGGAGGGATGAGCAGGGGCTGCCGTTTTCCTAAGCCCAGCAGAGGGGTTTGGTGCTTCGGAGCTGCGAACGTGTATTTCCACGTTCAAGTGGGGCCGATGGGCTGCGTGACGTCTGCTGTGACTGCGACGTGGCGTTTTTCTTCTGGGTTCTTGATTCAATACTGGATCGTCACCGTCCTCGCAGCCGCCTCGCATGAATTTCTGTCACAGGACTCAGAACGTGTCATTCTCGTCTGTCTCCTGTGCTGTCACCTCCGCAGGACTGAAACTGTTCAAGCAGGCATGGTGTCTTGTTTGGTGTTACATCCCTAGTGTTCACCCTTCTCTGGCACGCAGCTCAACATTTGCATGAATGACGAGGTGTGGGTGGTAGGTTGAACACTGGCCCTGGGGGGTCTCCGTCCTGGTCCCTGGAGCCTGTGTGCCTTACTTGTGTTGCAAAAGTGACCTTGCAGATGTGATTTAAGTTAAGGGTCTTGGGATGGGGAGATTATGCTGGATCATCTGGGTGGGACTGAAGTGCAACCTTAAGTGTCCAGGTAAGAGGTAGACAGAGGGAGATTGGATGTAGAAGAATGAGGAATGGCCTGTGAAGCAAGGCCTTGGGCTTGGCTTTGAGGGCAGGAAGGGGCACCAGGAGCGAAGCAATTGAAGGGATGAAGCCCAAGAAGCTGAAGGCAAGGGAACAGATTCTGCCCCAGAGCCTCCCGAGGAAGCACAGCCCGGCCAGCACCTTGCTGTTGGCCCACTTGAAACGGACTTCAGAC